>RDPX01000475.1:89168-100050 GCA_003991215.1 Morbakka virulenta
ATGTTGCAATACCAAGTGATTCTCGGGTCTGTGAAAAAGAACTTGAAAAGATTGAAAAGTACCAGCTGTTGAGAGATGAGGTTGCCCGTTTATGGGACTTAAAGAAGGTTCTAATCATACCTGTTGTCATAGGTGCTCTAGGTGCAGTAGGAAAGAAGTTTGACGACTATATACAGAAATTAGGTCTTAAAATCAGGATAGAGGTAATGCAAAAAACGGCTTTGTTAGGAACGGCAAGAATTTTGAGGAAAGTGTTGTCTTTATAGACCTGGAAAGAGGACTTTTGGGACCTTTGGTGACTTGCTGTCACCTGCTTCCATAAGTATAATGAAGACCAGAATAATTTAATCTTATTCTGAGATAAAAATATATTAGACATAATAATAAATGGATGTATAATTAAAACACACTATGAAAATTATGCAATTGTTCTGATGAACTTTATTTGTTGGTACCAAACCATTTTATTTTTCTACAAGTCATCTGTTCGTTCTTGCATGGAATACTGTTGTCAGTTACATTTGGGCAGTCGCTCCCTCTTATTCTCGATCCATTTGATCCATTTGAGGGACATATTTGAGGGACATATTTGAGGGACATATTTGCAGTTGCTCCTTCCTTTATTCTCGATATATTTGATCTATTTGAGGGACATATTTGTAACTTTTAGCTCCAAACATAGCTCCTACTCTTTAGCCATTGCCTCTTCAATGAAATGTGGCTTGTCTTAGTCTTCTTTATAGATGTTAGCATGAGAAGGTTTCTAATGAGGTTTTCTCGCTGCTAGTAACTCAGTTTGCTGCACCTTTTTGTAACTCTTGCCTTTCAACATCATCATCCTTATGCAGTTATTGTTCCTCGTCCTAATATGTTCATGTCCAAGGTCAACTCTTTTTTCTTGTCCCAATTTTTGTTTTCTGTCTTTTTTTCTTCCTCGTCTCCTTTTTTCTTCTTTTTCTTCATTATTACAGTTCCATTCACTCAATGGTTTTATGCCTTGTATGGCGCTTAAACAGAAAAAAAAAATTTTTTATTGCATGTTTGTATATTTTTGACGTCTATAGTACTTATGAGGTCATACTTTAAGTAAAATGTTGAAAGTTACATTTGCGCATCTTGAACGTTAGCTATACAATCGCCTGTTACTGTGGAAAAAGATTATCTTCGAAATCTTTGTAAAATATGAACCTATATTGTTACAGTTGTGACATTTCCGTAAGACGTACGTTTTCTTTCAAAAGCACAATTTCATTCTGCACTTTTCTTCAAATTGAAACAAATCATCTGTATCAGTTTTGTTTTCATATATTTTGAATAGCGAAATCGAGTACTCTGTCAATATTAAGTTAGATGTTTGTGTGAGTTTGAATAACGTTTGAACAGTTTAGTGGCTTTATTTAAAATTTTGTACGGGCTTTCAGCACCTGCCTCACTAAAACATGTTGCCTAGTAACAAGTCATGTAACTGAAATATTTAACACTACAGTGGATCACCAGAAGGTGAACATATCATGGGTTAATTTTCTTGTTTGTAAAATTTGTGGACTCTTAGAAGGCATAAGGCGGGGCAGATCAAATCCCTCCCAAGTAAAGAGAGGTTTCCAATCGCTTCTACAAAATGGGATTTAGGGTAAGGTATGCTACATACTATGGCCCAGTTTTGTACTTAACAATCCTTTACTTCAGAGATTAAAGAGAGAATGAATTATGAAAGCCAACTTGCTTACAAATCAATGAATGACTGATTGAATATGTGAATGTCGAAAGTTAACCTAGTTTTCATCTGCGACGAGGCCAAAAAAAGCTTTGTGTTAAGCATTGCCTTCATCGTCGTCATCATCCTCAACATTTATCTTGCAGACCATTGCCTCAGTGAATGCTGCTAATAAGAATTGTTAAATTTCGGATCACCAGGCAAGCCTTGTGGTCAAAACGGGAAACTCATAATTTCAGGGTCGATAGGGTCAAATCTCATGTTGGGCGTTTTATTCCCTGTTTTTGTATTAACAATTGAAACAAATCATAAGACCATTTAAAACTTTAGTTCGAAGATTTAATCTACTCCAAATCTTCTTCAGGACTTAAACCCGGTATGAATGATTGCTTATGGCTATGTTACCTGCAATCAACGCAGAGTTTCAACTTTTTTAGAGACCTTAGAAAATTATTTGAGGTGAATGTATTTTAACGGTTCGAGTACATCCAAGCACAGTGATAGGGAAGCACTAAAATATGTGCTGGTGTTAGAAAAGTTATAATTGGAAATGGAAAATGAAGAAGAAGAAGAAAGAAAAGAGGTAAACTAATTAAAGTTAGGGTCCATACCCCTCAGGTATAGAACCTGGGGCGAGCGACGTGCCATTGACCAGTACCGTTGACATCGACTGTTTATAACATGGCTTTGTAACTTAAATTGCATCTCAGTGAATTGTTTATCCAAGAAGCTATATATAGGCAATAAGGCGAGTGGAGCTTCCCTGCAGGTTATGCGAGGTATGAGCGAGGTATGAGGTTCCAAAAATCACTGGAGTCATTTTAGGTATGGTTTGCAAGTTAACACTTCACATTCAAGTCAAGTGAAGGCTATTTGTATCATCATCATCATCATCAAGCCCTTTCCATATTTTTTTCTCACCTTCATTTTCTTTTTTCTCATGAAAAAGTTCAATGGTACTAATCAGAAGAATGAAAACCTCATTTTCAACAAGAGATAATCATTATTTCACTATTATGATTTTTTTTTGTTTTCATCAAGTCATTAGATCAAACAAATTATCCACAAAAGTAAGGAATACGTCACTGCTAAATAATAGTAAACAGTTTTACCCTCGTAGTACCTTGGCCAATATATTTCTCCGTTGAGTTGGATATTTTAGTTTTGTACACGTTTTGGGAGACAGAATCGGGAGAGCGATATAACTCATGGAAGGTGATAAAAGTGTGTGTGAAAAATTGCAATACCTTTATTTGTATAGCCATCTGCAATAAATTGGTTTTCAGTTTTTTAATAAGTAAGCCTTTGAAAGTAGCATGATAGTGGAAGTTTTTCAACAGTGAATAAGTGTGGGGAATGATTTAAAATACTCAGTCATACCACGCGTATTCCGTATTCCATTTACTATCAGTATCAGCTGTAGGTTTTTTTCAAAGAGTGTACCGTTCTTGTTGTGACACTATCGCTCTAGCACAGTTTTCTTTTTATTTGCAGCTGTCAGAAATAACGAAGCAGCCAGAGACAGTAAAACAGTTCAAAGAAAATAAAGCAAAGGTATTATTCCTTATTAAAAAAAGAATAAAAATTGGATGGTGGTTGCTGTCTTTTATACTGTTATTGACAAATTCTTAAAATGAACGTGACACCAGTACCTGGTTAAAACTTTGAATTTTAATAAGACTTAATTTTTATCTGTTACCAATAAATCAATTTAATTTATTGCATTTTAGAGTTTCAATACAATTTTGCCTTTTTGTTATCGGTAACCTCGATCGCTTCAAGTAAAATTTATATACTTTTATATATTAAGCATTAAGCCACGGCTCCTCTCAGAATGATTTGAAAATCTCGGTACATACTGTATGTATGTATATCAGACACATTAGGAGCCGTGGTTTAATGGTTAGTGCAACTGCACAGCAACCAAGAGTTCCGGGTTCAATTCCCCGAGCTGGCGAGGAGAATTTGGAACTTTACCAAGAAAGAAAAAGCCATTGGTTGACGTTAGGAAGGGCATCCGGCCAAGAAATTCCACACTGCCAAATCAAAGTCCCTGTGAAGGGCACCGTCCGAGCCCCAATTGCTGGGGAAAAATAACTTTAAAATTTATATCTTTAAAAGACCGATTTTTATAGATATAGGATCAATATCATGTCATGAGTCATAAGATTTTTTAAGCTACGTTTTTTTTGAGCGACGCCCTACGTTGTCAGGTTACTGGAGTTGGTCCAGCTGTTTTATTTTTCTTCAGTACATATGTACTGTAGAATCTCTATGGTGACAGCGATGGAGTAACCTGACAATAGAATAAATATCTCTCGAAAAGTAATTTAGAAAAAACTTTCGACTAATGACATGATAACCTTCTGTACCTATTACTTCCATTAAATCTACCACGCCACGAATTTTCGAGCGATTTTTTAATATCTCGGCTATTTGTTGTTTTCAATTAACAAAATGAAATGCAAGGACAACTAATGTATTTGTATTTTTAGTTAGAAAACAGGGTTTATAATATACTTAAGAACCACATAATCGGATAACTTTTAACAGAGAACTTTATGTTTATTAAGAAGTATGTGAACGTAACTTAATGAACTTTAATTGACTTTACTTAACAATAAAACTGAGAATACTATCACATTCTTTTCATTATTTTTAATCGGATTTAATATCATAATTGGAATCAAAATGACACCAAATGTAGGATAAAAATTTAGTTTGAAGGTTTTTACCTGGATAAAAATGTCAGATTGCATCTTACCGACTTGAGACTCTGCGTCATAAAAATCAAGAAATCAAATTTGACGTTATTCTACTGATTTATCTGCACCAAAGGTGCATAAAACACTGCGTCATATTTCGCATACACGCTTTTTTTTTATAAGCAACGCAATATTTGGACTCAGGCTCACTCTGGCTTAGCTTTTGCAGGAAACCACGCCTAACTAGTTGCTTAGCTGTTGCTTAACATTTCCACTTCTTTTTTGTTTGAACTCCAAAAAGCAGTGTAGCCCCTCCCCCTTTAGACAAATAGGACGTTTTCCCCCTCCTCCCCTCTATAAGGAATAGTTTTATTTAAAGATGAACATCTGTGTTGGTACATGAACATGGCGCCAGACACTGACGTCATTAAAATTTCTAACAGGCAAAAGAACTAAAAGAGATCATTCTACTGTATTATAATTGGTTTTTAGGATTTTTAACTTGTTTTTATCGAAGATATTCTTCTGTTGAGTAGAAATAAAGAATTTCTCAAAAATAATTTTGTACGGTACACGAAACGAGCCTGGGTTGTTGCTTAACAGTTGCTTAAAATTTCGTAAATTTCGAGCCTGGCGTTGCTTATAAGATGTTGCTTATAAAAAAAAAGCGTTTTTGCACCTTGGCAGTTGTTGATTCACACAGGATTACGCGTGACTGAGGCAGCGATATTTAATTGTAGTTGTATGTAAAGAATGGGATCAGTACCTTAAAGTGCGACTTTAAAGATTAACAAATATATAATGGGTCACAACAGAGCGTTTAATGCAACAGGTACCAACTATGAATACATTGGAATATTTGTGGCCCATTAAGAGTCTCGTTTTTACTGTTTTAATCAGGAAATAAATTAATAAATTCATAAGCAATGACGTAAAACAAGTATTGCGTTTCTTCATTCCTGCACTAATAACAAGTAATACATACTCTACGGTAGAATAGTAAGGTCAGAAAACTGTGATATGCAGAACGGTTAGTTTTTGAGTAACAAGTTGCTCAATTACTTGCCCTCATACACTGCTAATATTTGAATAAGGTTTTCCCAGTCTAACGTTTTTTGTGTCGTTTCTTTAGAATGAGAAGTCATATATCATAACCTGTGAAGACGATCGAGAGATATGGGAACCAGTTATGAAGGAAGGATACGGTAGGGTTATTCCTTTTATTAAGTAAGTCATGCGAACTTAACATCAAACAGTAATTATTACATTAACAAATTAAGATGACCGTTATTTTTTATTCTGGTTTATGAAAGCCATGGGCACGTGTACTACCACCAATTCTGATTATAACCCTGAACTCTTTTCATTAGTTTTATTCTCACAATTTGGCTTCCTCAATGTCCGTTTTGATGTACCTTTCTTAAACGGGAAACTGTAGTTCTGTAAAAGTCTTGGTCAGACATATGTAGACATATGAGGTGTATAATCGTAGAGACGAGATAAAAATTGGCGCTCTCATGTGGAGGATTTGATTGTAAAAACGATTTGGTAATAGATCGTAGCTTGACAGTTCAGTCAACAGAGTAGATAGCAACGAACTCTATTTAACATATTTCTGTTTTCATCTCGGTAGAAATCCAAATTTTTTTTTGTACTGCTTTTATACAGGTTTTTACCTTTTAAGTATCTACAATTGATCTAAGGCGATTTAAGAGCTTACGATGACTGGAATTAATTTAATTCTTTGGCTGAATATATCCACCCACAGTTGCTTCATTCCTCTCTTTTTTTTTACCTATCCCTTTATCAAATGGATAAATATGACAAATGGTGACAGATGGTCAAAGTACCTTAATGTGTTTTCAAGGTTCTGACGGGATGATAGTTGTGCCTAACTGAGCATTTCCTCGTATGTAGCGCTTTTTAAATATTAGTCAACATTATTCGAAGTTTCTTTGCCAGTTCGATACACTGGAAAAGAGAAAACCTCAGATAATTGAAGTAAGCTTGATGTAGTGTACTCAAACAAAATCCTCTTTTGTAAGCTTGCCATTGTTTGCTTGAATCCTACTAATATGTTGAAGAAATCTGTGGTAGATGGAGAACTGAGTGAACTGCTAACAGAGTAAGCAGTTCAATTGGAATAAGGATGAAACTATTACCAATGTTACTAAGCATATGCTGGAGTAATCAAACTATTGCTATCGATATGGTATTTAGAATACCGTGGACTCAGTTGATTAACATTGACAACTAGTAATTACTGATACCTTCGACTTAGGTACAATTGTAAATACAACAATAGGACTGTGCCTTTCTACAAAATCTAAAAAGAAGATCGGGCGATTTGAGGGTGATCAGTTCAGATCGCATGATTGTTCAGCGTATTGTGCTTTGACAATTAAAACTCTTGTTTGTAATTTTGATTTACTATTAAGAATTCACAATTGAAGTTAGGAATTGAGTTGCAATAAGAATTAAAATAAAAATTTTAACAGGATAAATAAATATTGTAGATAATAGTTATAATTTATTCGTCCTTTTTAGTTGGAGAGGGGTGAGGGTTCTGAGGGCTATAGAGTTGCGCGAAATTTTGTCGTGTATCATTAGAACTATTGACGATTCTCCAAATTGCTGGTAGTGTAAGAGTTTTAATGGTCTTAGCTATTTGTACTGGTCAAGGGATAAATATAAGAGTTTTGTAATTGGTCTGTGTCGGCCAAAGGAAAGGAGGTAGCACTACGATGAACAGTGGCATCCAGTGAATTTTGATATCCTTTCATTCCTGAAATGAACCATTTTCAATAGGGTGGTAATGTTTAGGAGCTGTTGCTTATTGATAAATACAGTTGCACTGGAACCAAGAGGTTTCGGATTCGATTTCGCAAATGAACAAAAAGACTGGAACTTTACAACAGAAAAAGCCATTGGTTGACGTCAGGAAGGACATCCGGCCAAGAAATTGCTCACTCACACAAGAAAGCCTCGGTGAGGGGTATTGTCTGAGCCCAGGATCAGGGAAAAAGGACGTTAAAATCGTAATAAGAAATGTTTATCATGTGAGCATTTTTGTTAAAGACATCATACTGTGTAAATAACCCCTATTGTTTAACATTTATTATTTATTGTTTCTTTCAGATGTTTATAGTGTCGAGCTTGTCCTTTCTGGAGTTATGAAACAAGAGATAGAATGGGATATATATCCTTTCAGAATTAACATTATATTATAACTTATAATTGTTTAACAGATAGCCCTTTTTGTTATTAGCTTTGTAACGTCATGTAAAGTTTGGTTCTTAATTTAGTTAGAGCAAAATACTATATTTAAACATGGTGCATCACCCAAGGGATAACTCTTGCAACAAAGAGAAGACAGTGGTTTTTCTTGAAGTTCATTTTTTTTCTCATTTTTGCAACAGTATTAGGCCATGTCATTCTTTTTTATTAAATTTCTTTACCTTTTACTTTTCTTGATTTAAAACTTTAATTAAAAAATGATGTCTGAATATAAACATTTATAATATTTCAAAATATCAACCACGTGGAAATCAAAGTAAGTTTGTTTAGTGTATTTTGGCAATTTTCTTTTGTCATTGTCAAAAGATATATTAATAGGTTTCGGCTAATTACACACAAGTATACAGCCAAAAATGTATCTTTAAAGAAGAGCAATTTTTCTGGTTTATTTTTCGGCGCTGATTCCAAAAATAATGTCTAAATTTTTTTATTGGCTCCCATTTTTTCAGAATTTTTAATTTTTTAATTTTTTTGGAAAAAAATGCGTTTTTCAAGGAAAAAAATAGCAAAAGAAGGTTCAGAATATTGCGTTATCTAACTGAGAAGAAAGTATTACTTCAAAGTAGTTGTCAGTAAACAAAGAAACCTTTTATTGCGATAATAATTCCATCTAACCAACTAAGTAAACATTGCTTCATGCTTAAAGTCGCTCTGAAACAGAAAGGAGTTATTTCTGTAATTATATCAAGGCGCTATCATGCCGCGGGAATGTAGAAACAAGCCAGACAGCTTCTGCTGCATTTGTGGTCAGCTAGGATTTTTAGCACAAAGACGCTCGCTAAGCTCCCTCGTAGAGCTTATTATTTATACTTTAGATGTAAAATTGGTGACAAAGGAAGGATATGGGTACCACAAATGTGTTGCAACAAATGTGCTGCAAAACTACGTTTGCAGGCCAACGGAAAGAGACAATCTATGGGTTTTGCAGTGCCTATGATTTGGAGAGAACCGAAAAATCATGTTGATGACTGCGACTTCAGTATGCTTCCAGATGTCACAAAGGGTATTACGCAAGAAAAGGAAGCCCAACTATAATGTCCATCTTTACCATCGGCTATTCGACCAGTACCTCACAATGATAGACTTCCTGTTCCTGGATGTCCAGAAAACTTTGGTGAGTATTCTTTACATATAAACCTATTTTTCTAATTTTGATTTGACAAGCAATAACTGAAATTTAGCAACTGAAAAACACACTCCTTATTTGAGTTTGTCGTTTAAAGTGAAGTTCCTTGCCTTGCAACTAGATGACTCAGCTTTAATTCAAGTTGATAACGTATGTTTTTCTTTGTTAAGGGTTTCCATTATGTTAGTCGTAATACCCAAATGCCAATTGAAATGTGAGGATGTGGACAATTGAAAGCTGCTGCCCAGCAGCAAGGCGTTGTCTTATCAGAGATCATGTGTAGTTGACTGTTGCTTGACAAAGCAAGAGGTCATTAAATAGCAAACGAATATAGTTGTCCTTCAGATTATGCAGCAATAGATAGATTAAGCAGTTTCAAGATAGCTAATCTTCTGACTTAATCATAATTTCCTTTTCAGATGAGTGCTCGGATCTCACCGAGGATGAACTTGTCAGCAGGCAATCATCTGGCTCTAGTGAAATATTGTTCCCTTCGAGTGCTACAGACTCCTCAAAGCCGCATGTTATACGTCAAGCAGAACTAAATGTATGTAATTATATACAGAGTGCAGTTACAAAGGGTTACCAGAGAACAAGAGTGAATGAATCTAAAACAAATAATTACGTGATTAATTGAAATTCTTTTGAGATTTGATTCTTTGTTTTAAAAAAAACCTTTGTCTCCAACAATAAACAAAGGCCTAAAGGCCTCAAAAGGATTGCAATTTTTTACGTATTATTTTTCATAAATTTAAAAATAAAAATTTTCAAAGTTTATTGAAACCTATAGTTGGGTATGCTTCAGATACTTGGGTCTTGAGGATGAAAGAAGGAGGTATTCTGGAGAGAACATATATTGGGATGGCGAGATTGGTAGTTGGAAGGGAGAAAGAATGAAGATATAAGAAAATTATATGGAACATGTAATATAAAAGATAAGATAACAGATGCACAACTGAGAGATGTTAGGGATATGGGAGTGACAGAAGTTTATTTGTTGACTTTTATGATATTCGCGATCACGTCAAGCCATATTCTGAGACCTCCAAATACGTTCTCCAAATCTGCAAACAACCCAAATATGTTGTAACAATAGTAATAAAGAAAGAAGGCACGACGGAGTTGCTAGAAGGATTCACTTGAACGTACGCAGGAAGAACGGTTTAGAGCACAAAGAGAAGTGGTATGAACACTTCTCGGAAGGGGCGATAGAAATTGATCACGTAAAAATTTTGTGGGATATCAGTACGCAATTCGATAATGTAATTGAGGCAAGAAGGCCAGGCATTGTGTTAATTGATAAAAAAGAAAATACATGATTTATCATTGATATCGCTGTACCAGCTGACAAAAGAATAGAAGAGAAATACCAATACCAAGATTTGAAAAGAGAAGTAGGAAGACTGGTTCATGCGCAATGTGCAAGTGGTATCTTTTATTATAGGAGCTCTGGGGAGTGTCAGCAAAGGGTTTTTGAAAATGATTCAAAAACTGAAGATTGAGCACAATATTGTGGATATGCAGATAAAAGCCTTGTTAGGAACAGGAGGGATAATAATAAGAATACTAAAAATGTAATAATTGGAAGAATGAACCTTATCACCCCCGGGTCATTAGTTATGACCCCCATAATAGGGAGATATGACAGCAATAACATCAGCTAGATGATAAGAAGTTTTCAAATAATGATAATAATAATAATAATAAATATATAATAGTAATAATAATAATAGTAATAATAATAATAATCTTGTGGGATTGGGAATATCAAATGAGGGTGCACTCTATAGCAAGAAGACTAAATATGACTTTGGAAGAGGAGGTCAAAGGACAAATATACATTGTGGATATGGTCTTGCCGTGGAGAACGAAATAAAGAGGCAAAATAGAAACGAAAAGGTTATGATATATAACAACTATATTTCCAACTACGAGAGAAAAGCCAAGGGTTCAAGGTAAAAGTTATAACAGTAGTGATTGGATCTTTTGGCGGTGGAATGAAGGAATTGAAAAATGCGATAAAAGAACTATTTGTTGAAA
>RDPX01000475.1:110972-121366 GCA_003991215.1 Morbakka virulenta
AAAAAAAAAGTCGCATGTGTAAATTAAGGGTAATTGTGAAGACAAAAAAAGCTTAATTAGATTAATTATTATTTTTGAAAAGCAAATTTTGTGTTTAATATTGTTTTCAAGCCGACGAAGTCGAGCTTGTGTATTATATCATTGTTTCTAAATACATTTTTTGTTTATAATATTGTTGTTTTCACTTCGAAAAAATCTTACATGTGTTTATGGGGTAAGGGGCGCTAGCAGTCTATTCTAGAAGCCAAGGGGGCGCCAGCCTGAAAAAGTTTGGGAAACCCTGAATTAAATAAACAAATATTTAATTTTTACCAAGAGTAAAGCAAACAAGGTGTACTTCTGGGAAATTAAAGGAATTTTCTATTAATTAGTATTTAATAAACGGATCAAATAGACTATTATTTTTCAATAAAATTTTTAATATAAAGGAATTAACTAGATTTAAATTGGCGCCCTTGACTATCGTGTCCTACCAACTGAGCTATCGGCACTCTGCTCTTACACATTATTTTACAAACACATCTTTCACTTCGGTGAGCCGCCATTTTCCAATATTAGATCTATATACACTATTCACTTTCCTCTACTTCCAAGTACCTTCGCTCTATTCTCGATATCACTTTCACAATTTCCTCCTCCGCCATGCTTGTTAGCAGCAGTTGATTCGATCTTAAAAGGGAAGTTGTTTTTTTTAATAAATACTCCGCCGTGTGCATGATTGAGACATTCAACGATGGGGAGCCGAGGATGATTGGGACATTCAACGATGGGGAGCCGAGGAAAGAACGACGGACTCAAAAGTAATTATTCTTTTTGTGTTCCGTCTACACTGGTCATATAGCAATGTTTAGAGATTGTACTATGAAAACAAGAAAAACTGTCGCACTGACTGATTTCAAATATCCATTTTATTTTGAAAAAATTCCAAGGATTGCGTTCACGTTAAGTTATGTAGTTTTTGTTTAAGCACATTACTAACTGAAACACTTCCACTGCATTTTAAAACTCAGTATTGAACAATTATTTTTAACTTTGACAAAGATGAAGTAGAAAAAAGAAATAAAGATGGAATATGAGAAAGAGAGAAAGAAAAGCGGAAGAAGAAAATTGACTCCGTAGAGAGTGCCGGTGTTTTGGGGGGGGGGGGGAGTACAATCGACCTTTTGAATTGTTCGGAAACGCAATAATAAGCAAAGCTTTTTGACTGTTTGACCAGCAACAAGAACAGTGCGCTCCCGTTTAAAAATACACCCATGGCACAACTTAAATGCTACTAACTGTTAGTAATACAAAATAGGTTAAATTCTGGAGATGAAACTGAAAAACGTCGCTTCCGTATACTTTATTGAACAAACAACCTTGAGTTTGAATACGTCAACGTCAAGAATTCTACATGTTCCGTTGTTTCACACTGGATTACATTTAATACATTTGTAATTTTAATAACTACAAGCCTTACAACTGTCAAGTACTAAGAAACTACACATTTCACGAGCTAATTACATTGTGGGGATGTAAGTACTGTCATTGACATTGACAACAAGTTATCTTTTTCCAGCCAAATGAGAAATTAAATATCGACAATTTATTACTCGTGGCATGGAGATAACCGTATTGTCTCTATAAAGACAATGTCGCGTAGCTTTGAATCAGTTCTGAAACCGCAGACCGAATTACTGATCTGTACGCATGGCCTGGCGACAACAAATTAGGTCACAGGGTGTGTTATTGGGCTCTACACAAGACCTGTGGCAGGGTAAGCCAGAGATATATTTGACATAGAACAGAGCAAAGGACACCACCTGCTTTGCGCAAAGGAAGGGTTTAATAGCGATTATTGTGAGCCAACCGGTGGGGTTTGAACTAAAATTAACGGAAAATGTTCACTAAGCGAAAAAACGTTGAGTGTAGAGATAACTTTTATCTGCATAAGATAATGGCATTCCCTTTAGTCATCCTATATCTTTTTGACAGTATGACATGGTATTTACATAAAACCAAATGCAGTCATCGTTAAATATATTTACTGTAGCAGTTTACATGCTTTCTAGTAACGACATTTGTAGAATGAACGTTCTTAATATGCTTGAAAAGTAGGTAAAACAGAATGAAAATGTTTTTACCGGTGACAGAGGTTACAGGGCCTCTTGACTTGAAATCTGTCCTCCTTTTTTGTTCTGTCCATTTCTCTCCGGACTCATTTCCATTGTAACTACCATGCCGTTAGAAGAACACAATGCTTCACTACAAATTATACTGCTTTATTAAAACTAAAACAACTATGGGTAAATGGGTATATGATCAACAAGCTAAATGAGTTTAAACAAAATGACTATTCTAGTCGAATGTGCCTCATTAAAAATGTTACCTACAGCAAATAACTCGTAATCTTATTTCTGATTAATAAAATATTTCAAACGGCTGTTAATACCACCCAGTGGCTAGTCTATTATCCTATATTAAGTGTAGGGTCAACCTGCTCTTATTACCATTTCGTAGAGTGTAATGTCACAGACTGGTATTGGTATCGCATCTACTTCATTTTGCACATGCGTCTTGGTCTTGGACCGAACAATAAATAAATAAATATATAAATATTTAAAAAAATTTAAAAAATTAGTGACAAAAAAAAATCAATCTCTGCATATGCTTAGAGAGCCCTCGTGAAAAGCTAGAAGGCTAAACAAAACCATGTCGGATTCGATAACCACTTAAAACCGCAATAATACAATTTCAAAAACGTCACCATGTCTATGAACGACAATTGCAGCTCATACTCTTTTCTATGTTTTACTTATTTGATTGAATAGTCAAGAGATACCAATTCTGACTAGAAATACCAACCTGTTGTAACATTTGTATGGCAACATCGAATACTTCCGGGCACAATCACAGGTTTAGAGCAGTCAGTTCTTGTTCTTTATATACATTAATAAGTTCATTATTTATATAATATACACTACCATAAATCGAATAATTCTAAATTGACGTGCCTCCGCTGAGATGTCAGTCTCTTATGGTGGCATCATATATATTTCTGAATTGTTGCTAAAAAATCAAACCAATAACTAAATTTCATTAAAATAAACCCAGTGCGCCCCACAACAAAGATCTAGTTAAACCAAAAAATCTCGTCAAAAAATAGACGCTTAATCACAAAACACTGTGTAAAACTAAATAATATAAAAACCTATCTTGCAAATAACGGTAATATTATATTTCTTAGAATATACGAACCCTTCATGAATGCAGCAGTATTTACTTAGGAAATGCGGGGTTTACGAGTGAGCTCGCTCGAAAATTAAATCAAAAGTACTTTGATAATTCAATAAAAAAAAGTTTTCTTATGTTAAAAACGGATACTGGGTGAATTCTCGATCGGTAAAATATTACCCATCAAATTCCCATCTGGTGAATTTCCGCCCAGTGGGTTCCCATAGCAAAAGAAACAAACAACAAAAACCCAACAAAAACGAGGAAATACGTTGAAAAGACATAGCGTGATATAAAATGCCGGAGAAACAGTATTACAACTATCTGACTCAATAGGTCAAACTTATAATTCAAATAGATGGGATACGACTCTTAAGTAGAGGAGAAGCTTAAAATTCGGATAGTCATCTACAGCTGGTAATATTCTCCTCTTAAAATCAAAGTAGCGTTGCATTCGGGATGGTGGTTGGTGTCCGGCATGGTTTTATAACACAGATACAAACTACTATAACCACTTTCAAAGTTGGCCCCAGCCTAAGTATTTCACATGACAAACTTCTTTTCTTGATGGGTGGAAATCCACCACGTGGGAAGCTGATGGATGAGAATTCTTCTCAGGTAGGCAACTTACTCATGCGTTTTCTATTTGTAATGAATGGTCCGGTGGTCCAACTCTTTAAATGCTATTAAAATTACTTTTAAACTACTGAGCGAACAGTCTTTTCCAAATTTCTTGTAAGTTGGCGCTTTCAAATGTACTGTACTTTTGAAGAAACAGAGCAAGTCTAACACACGATTACAATTTAAATGCTCGAAATGTTCCTTCACAGCTACGCTACAAAAACCATCTAATTAAACTGGCCAGCGAGTCCTTTGCTTAACAATAAAAATCCAAAGTTATATCAAACTCGGTTCAGGAGTTATCTTGTATTTAACTCCCGATATTGTAAACAAAATGAAGCAAGATTTGAAAAAAAATTCAATTACAAAATCCTTTAATATTCAGTACATTAGGAGATACGGGAAAAAAACACCGGTTTATGACAAAATCACTAGCCAATATCAACAACCGAAAGCTTTAAATCTTAAGCAAGATTTCGCAGTGAAGTTAAGTTTCTAATGTTTACGGTAACGATCGAACGATACATATTTCTTACATGAAAAACCATTTAAATATTTAGGTTTCAACAGCAGAAGGTATTGTGCATTCTGTTAAATAAGGGCATTGATAAATAATCGAACACTTTCATTTCATAGACGTCCAGCCGACTTTAACGAAACATGTGAAATTTACAGCCAGCGCAAAATATCACAGAAGCCTTTTCGAAATGGCCACCATCCTATACAACAGCATCCTGTCAAAAATTAGTTTTCCGTAATCATAATCCCAAGATCTTCACAAGCATAAGAAAGAAAAAACAACCTTTTTACAATCCACCCTTTTTGCATTTATAACTTTAACAAACAATATATATGTTCCCAATATGTTTCCGCCAACCCCACTTTCCCTGAGAAACACAATGAAATTTTTACATTCAATAAAGATTAAGCAAACTTACCTTCGTATTTCATGGAAATACCAACACACAAAAACTAGAGAAAGTAACAGGGCACGCAAGTATGACTATTATTAATTATTACTAATAAATTATGCATTGAAACGACGATTACTAACTGTAACTTAATTTATACATTCAAATTTATGACATCTTAAATTTTCCTTCACCTTTAATTATCACATGGGCATAAATTAATGGCACATGTACAAAAAAGGTCAAAACAGAAGATCTCATGAGACGTTTAAAGCGTATATCTATGTCATACTATTACCGTAATCGTTCAAATAAGCGCCCCGGCGCTTATTTAATTTTATGCTTTTCACAGGGGCGCTTATTTGAGAGGGGCACTTATTCAAACGATTACGGTATGCATTTAAAATCCTGTCAATAAATGTCGCGCAACAGCAAATGGCAGTAACGAGGGATTTAAATGACTCATCAGCAAAAAATGTGCTATCGAAATATAACCAATAACCAAGTGGTTTATATACGTATCCTAATTTTACATTTCATGACCTCTTAAGCCTCTTTTGTAGTAAACACTTTTTCTACGTTTGAATTTTTCAAGAAACACAATATTTAAAAGTGCCACTTTTATTTGGGAACGGCATTTGCAAGAGGAGACCATATAAAACAGGAAATTCAAATTATCCTGGTTGTTTTGCCTTTTCAAAGTGCTGTACTTTCCTTCGATCAGTGCCAGCTACGAGCATCTTAAAAAAGTAAACAGCTTTCCTCTACTTTTGACAACAAATTAATAAAACTATAACTGCTCACAAGAAATGACGCGATGCATCTAGTATTTGTGTCACATGACCCTTAAAACAAGTACAGTTTCAGATATTAAGAAAAGAAACGAACAAGTAATGAGATTACAACACTACTGGAACTTATCTTTCTGAAATTAATGGGATTTTGTATCCATTGCAGGAAAAAATAAAATATTACTTGTGCAAACCAAAACAACGGAAAAGAAAAAAGGGGTGACGTGAAAGTAACCAGGGTTCCTGGTGAAGGAATTGAGATACCTTGCACTTACTCTATTCAAGGTAAAAATAAACAGACGCTGATATTGGGCATAGTCACCTACGATATAGATAAATGATACTGTACTATTTATAGCTAATAATACTGTTAAATATCCTGTCACACGAATATTTCAATACACGTCATCATCAACTTACAATAAATTTTAAAATAAAAGCTTTAGTAAAAGTAAAAAATGTTATATCATATCCTTTTATCTCTAGTTTTTCCACCAAGCATTCAATATCTACAACAGATAAGCAGTAATGACCCAGTGGTAGATCAACAGGTTCCAATGCGCGAGGCTCTAGGTTTGTGCCTCAGTCTCACTCATAATTTATACATGGTTGGGCTTCCAAAATGGCAGTTCCCAGTAATTTAATCTTTATTTCGACATGTTTTCCACCAACATGCTCCACCCAGCACTGCTATGATCCCAAATATTCCCCAGAATATCATTCCAATGGAGAAAAAAGTGCCTGCTACTCCTTTGATTTCTTTAGTCATTTCTGGTGGTGAAACTGGGATCAGACGGCTATTGGCGATTCCCATAATTGGCCCAAAAGACATGGCAAGAGCAATCATTCCACCTGGGAACACAACAAGCAATCTCAGGGGAATGCAAGGAAAACAAAATGGGTTCCCAATCCATAGGTAAATTGGCATCATACCTGCAACAGAAATTTGTTTTCAAGCTCATTAAAGATGTAGCAATGTCAGTTACTACAAATATATCTTGCTTTTTATGCTATTTATTTCATGTTTTCTTCATGTAAAAACAGAAAAATAATTCCTTTTAAAAGAGAGAGTTAGGCAAATGGTATATCAACAGCTTACCATGAATGGGGTTCCCAGCTCAAGCCTTGTCCCTGACAGCACTTCATCCACTAAGTAGCAGACTACTGAATTTGTGCATGTTTTCAAATACAGAATTGGAAGGGTGTGAAAACCAATAAAGAAAAAGGTTTTAAAAAGTACAAAGGAAAAAAAAGTAGCCTTTTGTATCTGTTGCAAAAGGAGTTGATGGAATGGTTGTCAGTCCTCAATGAAGAATAATGTTAAAAACAAACAAACAAACAAACAAACAAACAGTCAAAAATTTAAAAATTCAAAAGAAATTTCAATTACTCTGCAGTTTTACCTGTCAAACTGTGTGGTGTCATCACTATACAATGGTACATTAGAACATTACAACTCAAACTGAAAAGGTCCCAGTGGCTTCTAAAAGAAGAGCCAACAAAGGTAACTGGTGTAAAAATTGAAGAAAATATTCAATCATGTGGAGACAGGGTTTTCAAGCAAGAAACCACAAAAAAGCTATGCAACAGGATAAATTGTTTTATTTGGTAAAGGAAATAGGTAAAAATGACAAAAATGGGCAAAACCCAATCTTAGTTGTTGCCATTGATCTCTGTTTCAGATAAAGGATTATTCAAATGTCTGGTAAAATATTAGCAGAGACCTGGTGAAGGATAGGATAACTTGGAAGTCAATGCATGCTAGCATGTAAAATGGACGTTAAACCAAATATGATGATGATGATGATGATGATGATTAAAATAAATAAAGCAATTCTTTATGAACCTATCAAGTAAACAAGGGCAGTGTCATCAATACTGTAAAGATAAAGTGGAATGGAATGAGTTTGAGAGAAAAAGCACATACAAAAATGCCACTTCCTTTGCAATCTTATTGAATGCCTTTCAACACTTTGTGTGATATTTTTAGGAAATCCTGATAATAAAAGCTAACTTATTTTATTCATCCAATGAGATGAGGTGGTTTAAACAAGGAGATGTTTCAAGAAGTGGTGAAAGGGAATAGAAGGAGAGGCAAGCAAAGTTTATGACAAAATGCAACTTCAAACATTATACTGGTATATACTTTGGAAACATGTGTCATCTTGTGGCCATCAGATTCAGAGAAAAACAAGAAGAAAAAGAAGGCTGAAGAACTACATTTTTACTGTTATCCCATGGCCACATTTTGTTTGTGTTTATTTACAATATCAACATTTCATGTTTCCTGTAACTGGTACTGTTCCTTGTAAGCATTCTTGTAAGGATCTTCTGGGTTTGCTTTATGTACAAATCATAAATAGGAATGCATAGCTCACCACAGCTCTTTGGCAAAAAAAATTATGTTTCTTGCTGCAAATGATGCCAGCTGGCCTTGTCACTTATTACATGCACGAGTATCTATGTTTAGTGGGTGGTTTCATGTAAAGCCTATAATTGTGTATCATTAAGTAATTCTATTGAATAATTCTATTGTAAGGCTTACCTAAATAGCTCAGCCATATAATAATTGAGAAAATGTCATCAATGTGAAGAATGTGTGCCTCTAACTAGTGATGAGGTAATGGTTAAAGAGCTTGAATCCTGGAAAGGGGAATCAGGAAATCAAACAGATAGGAGGCAAGACATGCCAATTGATTGACACAACATAAATTATTTAAAATGTACATCACCAGTTATGGAATTGACTTTTGATGAAGCTGTGATAATTTGCTATTAGAATTTCTGCAGAGTACCAAAATCTAGCTAAATTTAAGTCTCTATAAAATGAATGGCAGTAAAAAAACCAACTTGATATTTGAGCACAACACAACCTATATTCTGAACTTCATCAAATTGGCAATATATTTGGACATGTCTGTAACACACTTAAATTTTCATATAAATATATTGCTTTGACAAAATCAATATTTAAACTAATATAATTTTCAGAATCAACAATATAAAAAGAGCTATATTTCAAGTTTTTATTGTTATAAATTATGGGTATGGGAAGTGGTACATATTTTTCAATGAGAATTCTTTAAAGGACAAAAGTACAAAGCTAAAATTTGGGAAGGAATTTGGGAAGAAATTCACATTATTAAATATATGATGCAAAAATAAATAAGTTCTGGGGCTAAGTACCCACAAATTGATAATATTCTGAATGATATTAATGGAATTACTATGCTACAAAAATTCAAGAAGCATCTAACTGCAGTAAATTACCATCCCAGTTAAAATTAGCTATGTGGGAAGCAACTTACCTTTATACATTGTTATAAATGCCATACCAAGCAGAGTTAAGGTAAGAAATAATTTGCTCACTTCAAGTGACATTTCCGCAGGAGCTAAGGCTTCTACAGCAACACATTCCCAACAGTTATTGTTTTCACTTTTCTTCCAAAGTTGAGCAATTATTTCCATGATAACCCCTCCGGTAGGTATATCTGCTAGCAACGTTTCCAGAATCAAAAGCAAAACATGGATCTTCAGTACATTTCTATAATATGGAGGACCTGTTTCACGAAAAATCTCCATGTCTTTCTCTTGGGTTGATTTAATGACATTGGGAATAAGTAAACCAACATGTGCAATGAATAATAGTGCACCAAGACCAACAAATGTGATTAGAATAATTGACAGTTCATTCAATTTTTCAGCATCAGGCTTCATAGAATTGGATGTTGTATTAAAACCACCTGCACAGAATACTATGTCAGCTTTTGAAATTTCTGTCGCACATGTTGAAGACTGTTGGAAAACTAGGAAAAAAACGGCAAGATTATTGCCCACATTCATGCCCTGCAGCAAAAAGAAGATAACAAATTCAATCAGGGCACTCCACCTGTCATCTACTAGGCTTGAGATACACATTTTTTAAATCTCAGTAGTCCAACACTTTGGAAAATCCTATGTCTAAATAGGTCTCTTCAATGCACAATGCCAATCTGTCTTTAATAGTCTGCAGAAAACAGAAACAAAATTATAACTATATATGTACTGAATAAGACAAAAAACAATCAATAACAGCTCTTAAGAAAGACACTATAAAATGATTGATTAAGTACAGACATTTCTATTTAGATGCACTATGCAGGTATAGTGGCTTTTGCTGCATGTACGTGACCAATAACCAAAAATTAAACTAATGGGTTGAAATGCTCATTAAACAAGCTTCCAATTTTTAGTCATTTGAATACTATAGATTACAAGTAAAAAAACACTACAAAGGTGGGGAAAATATAAAATATGAATAATACAAAAAAGACAAATCAGCATTTCTCAGTGTAATGTAAGACAGTATGACACGAGACAGATAAAGTCAGATAACTTCATACAAAAAAAAACAGAACCAATCTTTCTGGTCTACTACTTTTTTCAATCGCCATCGAGCACATGGAATAATCTCAGAACGAGGCTATCTTTTACATTTGACAATTCTTCATGTAAACAATTTCTTATTGTAAACAATTGTACATACACTACATCCCTCCCTTTCATATAAAGAAAGTCAAACCATACTTTTTTTATTTTAACAAAGTGTAACAATGAACAAATAATAAACTCTTCTAGTCTCATATAACAAAATGACATGAATATTAAATCCAACATAATACCTTAAATGAATGTAAACGTTTAACATTTATCAAATCAATGTCAGCTATAAATGGAATAAACAAGATGTGCATCAAACAACAATTATCTCTGCTTTTCTTTCCAATAATAGAGTATTATTAAAATAGACTGTAACACATATTTTAAACATTAAAGTAGAATCAAATTAAATGTCAATACAACTTCTTTTTTTTTTTTT
>RDPX01000475.1:130145-146633 GCA_003991215.1 Morbakka virulenta
ATCATCATCATTAATATTATCATCCTTATCACCACAATCATCATCATCATCATCATCATCATTATCATTATCATCAGGTCAAGAGACAGCATTCTTTTGCACATTCTTCCCAAGTCACTTGCCAGTTCATTGTTGGTCCTGTAAAAGTGTCCAGTACAGTTCAACAATCTCTTATTGTAACAAATATTAGTGAGAAATGACGGTTTTGTATCTAGTTGGTATGATTTTGCTTAAAATACATGTTACAACTTCTCTCAACATTCTGGTATTAGTATAATCACCATCAAGAGAGTTTACGTCAGGAAGGCTTTTAACAGCATTTACATCCAACTGAATTTATCACCTAACACCCCATTGAAAATGATAGGCAATATAGTATAGATTGTAGAAAGCCTGGTTTGAACTTAAATCCTGGTCTGGAAGAGCGTCATCCAGCTGTACTTTTAGTGATGTGTCTGCATGTAGTCGTTTTAATGCCTTAATTGATAAAATTGCTACATGATCCTAGTGAAATGTAATTTGAGGTACATCCATAATCAGAGTTTCACCTTTAACCTTCTATTAGACTTGTGGAGGTGATTATGAGGAGGAGGAGGATGTCACAATAATCCAAATGTCAAAAAATTTTGTCACTTTTCTTTTGAACTTCTCTTTGAATACCTATTAATAACTTATATCTATTTATATTTGTTTTGTAAATTTAAAATTACAACACTAATTTTTACTTTTCAACTATTTATCTTAAAACTTACTTATTGATCTTTTTGTTTTACAGGACTACTCTTGAAAACAGTGTAAATATTTTGATTTATTATTCAACTGACTGTATTATCCTGTATAAATATTTGATAATAATAATAATAATAATAATAATAATAATAATAATAATAAAATACCAGTTTATGATATTGATGGTGATAATGATGTTAATGATGATGATCATTATCGCCTTTTATCGTTTTGAGGATTTGTTATTTGTCCCCTAAAACTTTTTATGCTTTGAAGAATGCATCGATTCAATGCCTGGGTAACTCATCAGCTTACCAAACAAAACGAATCAAATTCTATCAAACTATCAAATCTACTGCGGTTTAAAAACCCCAAAATTTCCATAAGTATAATTAAACAATGAACCGTAGTCAGTGGTGATTTCTAAAACGTTTGACAAGGGGGGCTCCAGAGGCGGAAAACAGGATTTATTTTTAAAAAAAGGAATGACACAACTCTCCCCAAATTCAATTATAATTTTAACAAGGGAGGCTCCACCCCCTGAGCCTCCCAAATCCCCAATGACCGTAGTGTGTACTCTTTTTATTTACAACATATTGATTTTTGAAATGAAAATGAAATTTTTATTGCCTTTTCTTGTGATCATCACTTCTATACATCTCTCTCAAGTTTCCTTTCCATTAAAAGAGGAAGTCTCGCTTGTTTTAATTTCATTCACAAAAGATTTCAGTCTGCTGATAAACATATTAGCATCTTCATTAATTTTGTCATTGTCAACAATATTTTATAGGAAGACCATCCTATGAATGATGAAGGTCTAGAACAAGAAAACATCTACGTCTGTTGTATGAGCTTCGACTACTTCGAATAATCAATGTCGTTCTTATCATTTTATCGCCATCTATATGCTTCTTTAAATCATTGGAAATTAAAAATGGCTAAAATCTTAATCCTAGGGAGTTTCTTCAAACTTATTTCTTTTGACAACCTTGGGTAGAATTATTTTCTTCACGACGACATGAAAATACTTCATTATTGCGGATGTTTTGAATTCATTTCTTAAAGGTAGCAGATCTTCACCAATGAAACATAATAGTTCTATAGAAACTTGACCATCATCTGTTATCATGTTCGACTTCTGCTTTGCTGTTAATTGCTAATTTGTCATTTCACCTTTCTAATAACATGCAGGTTATCTTATAGCTAGTGGGTAATATTGACCTTGTCTTCTCTTGATTCAGTGTGGTGTTCATGAACGCAAACTGGTCATCCAAATAGTGGTTCTTGAGAGGGTGGTGAATACAAGTATCGGTATGCTGAATAAAACCAATGACACATCCACGTGATAAATAACACGTACCCTTGGTTTCATTGTGCCTTTTTTACTTATATTTGTCATAAGTTGTAGAGCATATTCATCAAAAAATAAACGATAAGATTCTTTGGCAAAATGGATTCAATCACTTTAGTAAGATTACTATTGTTTTCGGTATGAGCTCGAAGCAATATGATCCACTTTCGTATCGTATGTTATTAATGATGTCAGCTTTACTCAGTTGCTCACACTCTAATGCCCTGAAATGTAAACTTTGGTGGGAGGATCATGTCTCGACTGCATGTCATTTAATCAAAACGGTAGGTTCTTTATGAGTAAATAAATGACTTTTCTTCCCATGGGTGTCCATATTTTTAAAAGGTAATCCTTTGACTTTATTGCAATGCAATTGTCTTTGATCGACGTTTTAATTATTGGATAGAGATAAAAGGTTGGCCTCCATTATTATAATTAATTGAAAATACCTTTGACCTCATTTGTAGATGGCCAGTAACACGCCCAAATGCAATAAACTGAACATTTTCGTTTAGTTGCATAAGCTACCAACTAAAAAACAATTAACGCTAGTAAATAAATAGATAAATAAAGAAATAAATCTTCTTCTTTAGCTGTCAGGTCTGCTACAGATATCAGCGATCATGTCCCTCCATTCCTCTCTGTTGCCAGTACTTCTGATAAGATCGTGATTCGGGAGTTCTTTCTTGGTGGCGTAGATGTTAGAGTGTCTGTTTATTTTGTCCTCTGTCTTCCTCTGCTTTTCACTCCGCTGATTTTGCCACACAGTATTTGTTTTTCTAGACCACTGACTCTGACAACATGACCACAGAATTTAAATAAATGAATAGATAAATAAATAAATAAATAAGAAAATAAAAAGTAAATAAATAAATTTAAAAATAAATAAATAAGTACGTAAATGAATACGAAAACAATAAAATACCCATTTTGTCAAAGTTCAAATGTTTTGGCTCAAACAATTTTTTGTAGGGGTCGTTGAAGAGAGTTCTCAAACTTGGTTGGTTATTAGATATTTGTGTGTGAAAGGTTCAGAACATTATTTTGAACTGCTAATTGTCATAGTAAATAAATTTTCTATCAAACCCATCAAACTTTTATGCAACATTTAGATACATTATTTGCTGCCCATTTCATTTGGACGAAATAAGTGTGCTAGCAGCAAGCAATAACTCTATTACTGAGTTGTCTTTAAACAATAAAAGTAAGAGAACAAACAGAAGAACCAAATTTAATACTCACCTTAAGAACTGCAACTAACAAGTCCAACTCGCTGTTTATTTTCAATCAAAGGCGTTGACAGGTGCGACGGTAAAGATCATCAGCTATTGAAAAGTGAATTCAATGCCTGTTGAAGTATTTTTGTGGTTTATGGTTTCCTTTTCTTTCAGAAATAATGCTGGTCATAAAAGGAAGGAAGACAAGAACCCCCTAAGTTCCCTGGTTTTATTTTAATTATTTCTAATTGTATAGTTATTAATAATACACTGAATCTCCACATATAGCCATAGGTGATGTATTGTGGGCATTTTATGAGTAGAAATCATTTTCAGCAATCTTTAGCTGGCATACCGATTTAAGAAATGCATAAGTAGATGTGAGTATTCGTGTGCAACTGCATGTGTGCATATGTGTCCGTTCTGCGGAGATCAAGTGCTAAATAAAAATGAACTCACACCCTTGTTAATATGACGTGGAGGTACAGTAACTCGTTCTACGTTTTTAATAAAATGAATTTAATTCCATTTGACATTAATTTATTTTCGTTACAAATGCAGTGATTTCCTCTTTGCACTCCTCGGTGTGCATTCACGTTAAACTGTGTTTGCGTGCCTCTGCGTGTGTCTCCCTGTAGTTAAACTTTTCGCCTTGCAATTTGTCTTAAAAACTCAAGAAGTAGAATCGTCTCCTCTTGGGTGTTAGCGTAAAGCTGTGTTTATGTACGTCTTGGTTGGTCTTCGTGTGCGTCAAGTCATCAAAGAACATTGATAAAACTAATCATTTCATACTTCAAACATTTTGCTAAAAGATTAATCCTGAACTTTTTTTATTGAAACAGATAAAAAATACTGTTAAAATAAATGTTTGCAAAATTTTCCCAAAGTCACCCCTACGAAATCCTTACCTACGTACCGAATCCTTTTTGGACTGAAAACCATACACACTAGATTTTTCTGTGGATACCAATCTGGTTTACTGGGATATTATCATATTGTTACGGTTTTCGTTATCTTGGTTAAGTTACGGTAGTGTTAATGCTGCAATTGATTTTTCTGTGGATACTAATCTGGTTTACTGGGATCGTATCACATTGTTACGGTTTTCGTTATCTTGGTTAAGTTACGGTAGTGTTAATGCTGCAATTGATTTTTCTGTGGATACTAATCTGGTTTACTGGGATCGTATCACATTGTTACGGTTTTCGTTATCTTGGTTAAGTTACGGTAGTGTTAATGCTGCAATTGATTTTTCTGTGGATACTAATCTGGTTTACTGGGATCGTATCACATTGTTACGGTTTTCGTTATCTTGGTTAAGTTACGGTAGTGTTAATGCTGCAATTGATTTTTCTGTGGATACTAATCTGGTTTACTGGGATCGTATCACATTGTTACGGTTTTCGTTATCTTGGTTAAGTTACGGTAGTGTTAATGCTGCAATTGATTTTTCTGTGGATACTAATCTGGTTTACTGGGATCGTATCACATTGTTACGGTTTTCGTTATCTTGGTTAAGTTACGGTAGTGTTAATGCTGCAATTGATTTTTCTGTGGATACTAATCTGGTTTACTGGGATCGTATCATATTGTTACGGTTTTCGTTATCTTGGTTAAGTTACGGTAGTGTTAATGCTGCAATTGATTTTTCTGTGGATACCAATCTGGTTTACTGGGATCGTATCACATTGTTACGGTTTTCGTTATCTTGGTTAAGTTACGGTAGTGTTAATGCTGCAATTGATTTTTCTGTGGATACTAATCTGGTTTACTGGGATCGTATCACATTGTTACGGTTTTCGTTATCTTGGTTAAGTTACGGTAGTTTTAATGCAGCTATTGATAATTGTTATGTTATGCCTTGTCAGAGATATCGTTGAAGTAGGGAACTGTGATTATGATGACACAGAGTATTTTCCCAATCATGCCATATGAAAAGAAAACTAAGATATTTTACACTTAAGCAGAGAAGATAAGAACATGAAGTAAAAAATATGGAACGAAAGCCATTTTAAGTTAAGCCAAAAATAATTTTGCAACCTATAATGATTATTATCAAGCAAAACAATACTATTCACTATTAATAAAGAAAATGTTTAATGCTACATTGAGGCTGGTGTTTGTATATTTGCCACACCCAGATATTGAATACGCAAGGAAATCGGAAAAAGAAGGAACAATGTGTTTTTTTTAAATGAGCTTTTAAAAAGTACTAAGCCAGTAAAGAAGACAAATATTGAAGTGTCGATGAAGGCAAAGAGAAAAAGATAATTATTCAACAAAATTAGAATAAGACTAGGAAAGAAAATATGGGCAGATATATCTAAAATAATGGATATAGTGAACGAGAAAAGATAATAAGGAAGCTGAAAATGCAAAAATATTGCAAATAATAATTTAGAAAAATGCAATCTTACCTTCTAACCTTTGCTTCTTGCTGAAAGGTATCACAAACCACAACGTTTTGATCCACATGGTGCTTTTAAGACACCACAATTAGACTACAACACACATTACGTTATAAACAAGGAGAAAGAGAACAATCCAATCAAATTAAAAACAGTAATCCAAACAACAAAACAGTGGAGAGGTAATAAGCACGCATCAAACAGTATTTTTTTCCTGGGGAGAGGGCATTAAAAATAATCAAGGAATGAAATAAAATAAATAAATATTCTAGTGGGCATTGCAAACTTGATACAAATAAGCACAAATACCACCAGTGTTTGGGAGAAGGAAAACAATCTTGTAAAATTCAAAATAATGACAAATACTAACAAAAACAAGAAAAGGGTTGGGAAGATGATACGGATAAAACAGTGTTTTTTGGGGGGGTTGTGTGTGGGGGGGGAAGGGTTAAATTAATCAAGAGAGGAAAAATATAAAATAAGGATTTTGAATGGCCTTGGAAATTTGATAAAAATAAATCAAAACGGTGAAAAAGTCTGTGCAGTAGAAAACCAAGAGAGATAGAGGGTCATAATAGCCAATATTTAATGGCACGCTATTCAATTATGATAATAGGCGAAAATAAAAAGAGTTTTTAAGTGAAATATTTAGGGAAAAGAAAGTTGCATTGTTAGTCTAACTGGTTTTCTTTTCATGTTTCAACCTAATGTGTTTATCTACGAGTATTTTAACTTAAACGACAGAAACGAGTCCGAGTTCGAATCATCTGTTTGATTTTTTTTTCAGCAGGCTACAAATACTTCAGCATCCAAACAACAAGGAGAGAGATCAACCTTTTCATTTTAAGAACATTGCTGAAGAAGTAGCTGCAGATCTCTTCTGAGATTACCTTTTGGCAGGAAAATTTGTCACCATTCATTGTGGTAATGCCTGTCATTAG
This sequence comes from Morbakka virulenta, assembly GCA_003991215.1. Lineage (NCBI taxonomy): Eukaryota > Metazoa > Cnidaria > Cubozoa > Carybdeida > Carukiidae > Morbakka > Morbakka virulenta. Next base: position 136,792 of record RDPX01000475.1, read on the forward strand.
TTTTCTGTTTTGATCGGAATGACTTTCTTGGTTATATTGGAGAATTTAATCCGATTTTTAACCATAAAGTTTTATTTAGCGTTATCCGATAGTTCTGTTTCTATTTTTTGAATTTTTCCTTCACTTCTTTCCGTCCTGATTTGTGTTAGCTGATGACTTCATACAATTTTGCTTCTCTTTGTTGTATTCTCTGTGTTCCTTGTTGCGTCGACTCATATTCTCTCTGACGTCATCATAGAACCATTCGTATGATTCGACACTCAGTCACTCACTAAATAAACCGAGTAATCAGCTGGTTTCATGAACTCCAATGTTCTGCTTACCTCCGAAAATGTTAAATCTTTTCCAATTTCTGTATGGAAGGAAGGCGCGTATAGAGATTTGGCATCGTAGTGATGATAGCTATTTCACTTGTGATGTATGGGTTAAATTTTTTGATGATTTACCCTGCACACACAGAATTTACAATTGCGGTCAATTAAGAAATCTCTTATGACGTCGAAAATTAAAATTGTCAATGGATTTCTGGTGAAAATAACGTCAATTAGCTTTGTAGTGGCTTCAACTATCCTTGACATTGTCAACTTATTTGAGTCCATAGAGAGACAACAAATTCTTTATTTCACTCCCTGTGATCGTTTACAATGAGGTAACTAGTAGATATATCCTCCGTGATAATCATATCTTTATCGTTGACTTTAGAAATCAGAACAGAAAAGGAAAGAATACAAGGAAAGAAAGCAAGGAGAAAAGACGGATTCTTTAAATGCATGGCTTAGTGAAATGGATTGCAGAGATCTTTAGACCATAGGAATCGCACTCCATGAGAAACAGTGAAATTAAATATATATGTATATTTGTTGAACTGTGAAAACTAGAGAGCAAATAAAAGTAGATCACGAGTTGAATTTACAGTTAAATATGAAAGAAATATGGAAAAAAGCAATTAGAAGCCAAAGAGTTTCATAATCTAGACGCTCGACGAAAGAAACTATTTTCATAGAAAGATTTATTACAAAAAGAAGCAGCAACTGTTTGAGGATAAAGACATCAGGAGAAACGAGGTACATGAGATGCAACCAACTGAGCTAGAGTACAGACGAGGAAAGCTCATTAGAAAACTTTTTATGATAAATACCCCTAAAAAAGACGAAAACAAGCCATATTTTATGATGAAACGAAGGTTGAAAAGTAACAGCAAGATCTGGTTCCATCAAGTAACAACTAAATCTCGGAACTCAAGCAAGATCATCAAAATGAGATGCGGTAGCACTTGTCGACATGTTATAACTGTTGAGTTTATTGACAACTGTAACAAACTATATTCGAATAAAATAATAACCAAATAGAACACAATAGCTACGGGCTAATCATGTGGAAGTAACGACACAATGTTATGTAATATTAAATATTGGGGTTTAATTCTAAAAGCAAAAACATAAAAAATGTTAAGCTCCTTTCACGAACTTCCTTGTCAGTTCACCACCAATGGTAGCGTCTCTCTGTGGTCGAGTGCAAAGCACCCTTGCATCTGGTTTCAATTCGTTGGGTATATTTCGACACCTAGCCTCGAGTTCTGACCATTGCTCTGCGAAGCTGATTCTTCTTTCCTAGATGATATGTAAACGCCACTGAGTTCTTTGTAAATTGTCTTCATAGACCACAACAGTATCACCGAAGGATAGTTGAGGTGAATTACGACTACATTCGATGGCCTTGGTGAATTCTCGTCAGTTAACAATGTATTCCTTTTTCCAGCGCTTCCGGAAATGGTTGACTGTTGGTAATTTTTGCAATTGATAAGGCGGTGATTAGAAATTTATGGTTTAAGGATTCATAAGGCAGATTGTGTCTGTACAGCAGGCGGTTCGGTGATAAGCAGTTTTCAAGATCACCAGGGTAAGTTTAAGTGAGTAGTCGATTGTTTAGGATCTATTCCACTTCGAAAAATATGAGGGGTATCTCTTCATACTTTAGTCTACAGTTTTACTAAATCGTTTCTCAACAGTTCTCTGTGTCTCTGAAGTAAACGCTGAAAAAGCCCTTCGTACCATGGAGCTAAAGAAGTGCTAAGTAACTCCTAAACTAGCAAAGGAGTTCTGAGTCTCCTCAAATAAAATTTGAACCATTATCAGAAATTACGTTCCTCAAGCAGCTTAGTCTGGGAAAAATTCTGCGAAAATTTATTGATAAGGCAGTTGATCTGATATTTGGTACGATATCTAATAGGATTGCTCGACTAGACGTACAAGTATGTAACGTAACCCATGCCTTAAACATTATTGTTTGATTTGAGGTGTAGATCTTCTTCACGTGTAATGGACCAAAAATATCTACATAGTGGTCGCAGATGGATGAGTCTTTATCATGCGAAGTGGTGAAGTGTCTGGATAGTGGAAAACCTTTCATACTAATTGACGTCATCTGTTACAATTTCTTATCAAGATTTATACGCAAAAATGTCCCTGGCATTTCCAAAACCTCTGACGTAATTCGGTTAACAATCTTTTTGTAAACGGATGCGTGTTTTAGTTGACAATGAATAGCAAAATATATACACCTTGACCAAAGACATAAACACAAAAGTTACTTCTTTTTGTAATCCCTCTATGTTTCAAGCCAAAAAAAAGGAACGAAAAAGGAAAATTTTTATTAATATATATTTTAGAAGAAAAATAAGTGGTTAACAACATCATGTTTATATTAATTACAAAGACATAAACAAAAGGAAAGGAGGAAATACTTACCAGGAAAGCATTCGTTTCATCAAAACCATCGGTTCTTTTTTTAATAAAGTGTTATGGGTCTTTGACCTGACAAATATTCAAAGCCTCGGTAACTTCAAGGGTCCAGTTAGCTGTTTTCAGATCATTTTACAAGCTTCTAGGATTAGGGATAATCTTAAACTGTTTTTTCTTTGCAACTGAAATTTAACTACTTATGTTCTCTGCAATAGAAAAGAACTTACTTTAAATATTACCAAGGTATAAAATGCGTCTCCTGGACAATAAAATAAATGAAAGTACTCAGAAACACTCTTAGAAAATCTATCATTCTTAACGACTCAACGATGCCAAGATTATTTTTAAGCAGTTGGTTAGACTGATTCAGAATTTTTAATTTTTTTCTTAGAATTTTGCTTAGTTTGCTCTTCAATACGCAAGAAATAAGACAAAAAAGTATTTTGAAATGTCAATAAATAATCCAAGTCGTAATGTAATTCATTTTCTCTAAAGGATCTCATAGCTCTGTAGCCAGTGTACTTCTGCATCTAAACAACTCACAAATGTCATCTTCTTAGACAATTGTACTTTCATTCTTTCTTTATTTATACATTTCTCCCATTTCTATTTAACTCTTTGTTAGATTCATTTACATAGTTTCTTAGTAGGGAACCCGAAATATTGCATCTATTTTTTCGGAAAATAGCAGGGGATAAATTGCTAAAATACCATTTATTAGCAGCTTGAAAATTGTCAAATTCTTAAGGAATATGCAAGCTAAAAGGCTCGTTTCTATTTTTATTCAAGAGACTTAAGGTCAACGCAGTCACTCAGGCAAAGTCGTTTGAATAACAAGGACGATCATATATACACGTGGTTCATCACTGTTGATTGGAATAGAGAGCATTTAGTTGCTTGATCGTTTTCTCTTTCATTCTACGTCTGTTTGAGGAGAGCAGGGAAGTGTATGTGTACAATGAACGCTCCACTGTTGAGCTGTTTAATGAGGGCGAGAGCTGTGGCCGCGTGCTTTGAGAGGTTGGGCAGTCTATATGTCATGCCTCTTCAGAACTGGATGACGTCTTTCTTGCAGACGTGGTCGTACGAGAGATCAGCCTTGTATACCTCAATTTCTGCTTTGACTGTTTCAATGCCAATGCTGTCAACGTTTGGACCAGTCTGAGCCAGTGTCTCCACGTCTAGCACCAGACACTGTGCTTTCATTCGATTTAGAACTCAAACAGCGCTTAAAAACGGTAGTGTTTGGTGCTTGCCAACTTCTACGTGCAAAGCAAGTTTACTTGCTGCTGTAGCGAAGCCAGCTTTGAAGCGCTCTTCTTCGACTATGCACGTATCAGCCTGCACACGTAGTTAAGTTAAAAAGTCGCCCGCTGAATCGTAGTTTTCGGATGAGAGAAGGTCCGATTTCTCCAGATTGAACAAAGTGTGTCTAAACTTGTCTGCTTGAGCAGCGATGAATTGAACATCTGTTCAAACCTGGGGATCAGTGAGAAATTCCCAAAGGTTCAGGACACAGTGCGGGGTTCTTCACTTCCTTTTCAGCAGGAACTTCAAGTGCCCCAGCTTTCGCCCCGGAGACTTACACAACAACTTCATCAACAGTGATACGAGGCTGTCTACCTTTGGGAAACTATTGCAAAAGGCTTCGCCGACGAGATGAACAATGTTGGCTCAACAAGTGATGTGCTGAGCATTTGGATATAGTGTTGAAAGCACATCAGGGTAGGTCTTCAACATGTAGGCTGCGATATCAGAGATAAAAGCACGCGCTTAGTCAAAGCCTATGCAAAAGTCACTCATGCATTTGACAAAGGCACGCGAGACTGTAGAGTGAATGTGCATTTTGTGAAGTGAACATTACAGTCCATTAATAGCGTTAGCCGCCTTTACAACGTATTGTAATCACAAGGATGTAGATGTACACACGCGTATACGTTACGACTCGTAAAAGGTGTTTGTTGCCATTGGAGTAAGCCGTTTTGTTTATGCTGTAGAATAGATGTGCTATAGCCAATTAATCAGTTTATGTATATGGTGTATTTCCTTTTTTCATTCATTCAAGTGCCCTGCCCTGAATGTGTCCTTCACTGCGAAATGACAGATTTCTTCGACTCATCAAACTGAAGCCATTACTAACGATTCGAGTCTTGGATACGTTGTAATTACACCAGATCCCGTTTAACATTTTGTGCCACTAACCTGTTCTGGTTTCTTTGCAGGAGGCTCAGCGACAGTTGGTGAGTCCTTCACCTTGTGCTTCATGTCCTTGAACTTGCGTTCCCTTTCCAGATGTTTCTTCGAAAGAATATGAATGTCGATCGCAAACTTTTTGCAATCAAGTATAAGGGAGCATATAGAACAAAACATAATGCCACCGTCCTCATGGAGCAGGCCCTGCGTGTACTCTCTGACTCGCTGCTTCGCACTTTTTTTCCCCAGCCCATCTTGTCATTTCTTTCGTGTCCAGATGTTTGACTGTACGAATTAATACCAAAGACGTTTCAAAATTCACACAGTATTAGAGTACGTAGGTGGCGATCGAGTTTTTGAAAGGGCACCACGTGCTTTCATTACTGTAGGGCAGCCTATATTTCTTGCATTTTTATGCATGGGGTTGTATGGGTAAATAACTTGGCGTTACAGCTTTCGAGATCGGAAACTTCAAAGCCTATCTTCAAAACTAGTTTGGTCAAAGGGTAAAATGTGCTTGGCAGCACGTGTCAAACGGAACTAACAAAACATTTCTGTGTGGAGAGACAGCTTGCACATGAAGTTTTTTTCTGTAGGTGGTTCTTTAAAGTAATGTTCAGATCATTTGATATCTTACCATGAGAATTGGGTTAATTTCATAACTTGGTATAATGAACTGGATCTAAGGTTGGTGTTTGAGAAATCATTGGAATAAAACGTAGACTTTTCGAAAAATAGCAGATTCTAGCAAGAAAAAGCAAAAATAGCATTTCATAGCAGATTGCAAAATTTCTGGTTCCCTATTCATGACTCTCTCAAAACCGACCTCACGAAAAGCGTATTACTCATGACATGCTAAAGCTCTTATATCTATGGCTTCTCCCTAGACTACGAAGGTCAATAATTTTCAAGACTATCAGAGAGCTAGTCACTTTAGCAGCCTGATGATGGTAGAAGTCGCAGTCGAAATGTAGATCTGAAATAGCTTACAAATCCTGATATGATAAATCTGCCATATCTATGGTTTCCCCAAATGATAAAGTCAAGTATTTTCAAAAGCTAATGCAATATTTTTAAAAATTGAAAAAATATATCCGCATCGTCCCAGTGTTGTCAGCTTGAACTGACAAGGTACTGAAAAAAGCAATCAAAACAAAAAAATGAAAACAAATTTTTTTAAACGTTTATTTAAAAAACTGTGAGATTTTTTACAACTACACTAAGCAGAGAAGAAAAACTACAAAAGTTTCATGATATATGTACTATCTAAGTTGGGGTATCCCAATATTTACCAAAAGATTTGAAATGATCATGAAGTATAAAAATTTATATAAATAAAAAGTTAAGTCTGATTTCCATTAAGAGAAACATATGTCATGAACTCATATAAATAAAGAATAAAGTTATATTTTCAATTATGACACAAATCTGACACTAATAATCAGTGCTAGTTTAAACTGACGCCAGATTGATATAAGTTAACCTAAAACTTCCTTCTCTCTTCATTCGTACATATTTCCTTCATTTATACCTTTCCGCTCTCCTCATTGTATTTGATTGAAATTTTGAAATTTTTACTGGAAAGAAATGCATTCTAACCGAAATATCTGGATAGTTGCTTTTGGCGTTTATTGTCCTGCTAACTCGTTTCTTTTGCCAGCAGACTGCTAGGAGCAGCTGTTCCTGTTGAGAGTTGATAAATAGAAGCCCCCCACCCACCTACACACAAATCTATATTCTACCTTTACCAGGACGTAGATGCTCACCAAACATTTAAAATTTCGGGAGACGCTTTTGTCAGAAGCAACATTTATGAAAAAAAATTGGCACCAAGATATAATCTGACATTATCAGCAGGTTTTAAATGAATTGTTTTAATTCAAGAATAAGTTTACTTGTATTTCTGCTAATTGAAAATGAATATCCTTATGTATACAGAGAAGCAAGCACTGGCTCTTTTGCCAGTTCTATTGAAAATTAACACTTACAAGTACCATATACGTCCTTTCACGGTTGATCGAGAACCATAAAACTGAATGAAACTGTAAAAAATAGACGAAATAAAATTGAACAAGAGATAAGAGTTGAGCATGAAATTTACCATGAAAGTATTAGCAATCATTTAAAAAACTAATGCTTTTGTATGGTTAAGAACTATAAAAGCATAAAGACAGAAAAACGATTAAGCAGAGGGAAAGGTTAACCTTAGATGTTAAAACATTGAGAATGAGGGAGCACCGGTCCAGATGTGACAAAAGTAATCCATGCAAAGATAGAGGGTAAATTTATAGAAATATTAATAGCTGCAAGTGAAAGGTACTCTCTAGTGCCATATAAAATTTCAAATCATTGTAAAGACATACCAAAAAATTGAATATAGAAAACAAAATAATAGCTACAACAAAGTTGTAGTTTTTGTTTCCAGACACCTAAAGCCGGATAAACCCTCTGTCTCGGCATTTTGTTCTCTGGTGCACCAAAGACATTACAATACACACAAGCAGACACATTCACTCACAAATATACGTATATGTATAATTGTTGGTATGCCCCCGGGTGAAACAAGTTTACCATTTTAGCTTATTTACACTTACCTATCTATCAACCTATTCGTGAATCTATCCATCAATCAATCAATCAATCAATCGATCTATCCATCTATCTATCTATCTATCAATCAATTTATCTATCTGTCTATCTATCTATCTATCTATCCATCCATCTGTCTGTCTATCTATCTATCCACCTATCTGTCTATCTATCTATATATCTATCTATCTATCTATATGTATATTATATATATATATATATATACATACATATACATAGATTTATCATTGTCATAATGTCCCTGCCCTCCATATTTGTCAGCCGATCTGATTTTCGTATGGGGAGGGGAAAGGACTGCTCTTTTATGTAAAAGATAATTGACACAAGATTTGCATTTCTCTGGTTTCCTTTATATCATTTAAGGCGATCGCAAAATGTCAGGATTTATGCCCTTGATTCAAGCGTCACAGTGGAAGGGTAGTTTAGACTCTAGTCAAAGGTCTGTATGGACACGAGCTCGACTATGAATGTAGATGTTATCTTTGCCTGGGTCTTAATCCATTTTTATACTAACTAATCTTTGTTGATAAATAAGTTACATCTTATTTTAAAAGGAAAACATTAGTTATTAAAGTAACAGTATGTGACGAAGTTTGTCTAACTTCTTCTGTGATAACAATGATTTGAGGTAAAGATTTTTAGAAACAATTTTCGCAAAGTAAGAATTCCAGCCAACTGACTAAAGCAGTTAATGGACTTTTTGTGACCAACTGTTTTGAAAATCGTCTTCAATGACCTGCATGGAAATCTCTTTGCTCTCTTTGTTGTCTTTTCTGTCTTTGCTGTCCTTGCTGTCTTTGCTGTCTTTGCTACCTTTGCAGTCTTTGCAGTCTTTGCTGTCCTTGCTGTCTTTTCTGTCTTTGCTGTCTTTGCTGTTTTTGCTGTCTTTGGTGTCTTTGCTGTTTTTGCTGTCTTTGCTGTCTTTGCTGTCTTTGCTGTCTTTGCTGTCTTTGCTGTCTTTGCTGTTTTTGCTGTCTTTGCTGTCTTTGCTATCTTTGCTGTCGAATTAAGGGTATTAAGGTATAGGCAATAAGGTGTTTGAATATATAGAGAAAAGTATTCCGAACGCAACTCACAAGAGTATTTTCTACCGGGTTTCCCATTGTTCTAAAGCATTAGTTTTTTACCTGCTTTCCGTGAGCCCCAATAACAATATTTGTGAAGAAAAACTGAGCGTCAGAACCGCCAGGGCTTCCTAAATGATTGGTTATCATAACGAAAAGATATCTTTCAAATGCATAGGTTCCCTAAATTCTATATCAATGTAGGACATTCAGCTCTTTTCTGTCTTAAGAGAATTGCGATAAAAAGAATGATATTTTGCAGCATGCTTTGCTTAGGCTATGACACGAGTTGACATAGAGTCCTGTTATGCACCAAAGGTCGAAGCGACAAATCAAATATTAAACAACTTGTCGAAGGCAAAGGCAATCAAACGGTAGAAATGTTTAAAAATATGATAACAAGTTTGATTTTGAAATTTAATGAATAGACTGATGAAATTAATTTTGAAACATCTCAACCTCCCAAATATTTATGAGATAATATCTTTTTCAAGATTACAAAATCTAATGTACTACACACACACACACACACACATATATATATATATAGGTATATATATATATAGGTGTATATATGTTGTATTTGCTGTAACTGTATTTGGTCCCCCAGTTTCAGTACTTCAGCACTTTTCAGATTGATGATGTTTTTTTTATGCGTCCATACGACGCTCACTGCATTTTTTGGACCTTCATCCCTCTGGCGCATCACTGATTCTGACTTCCGGTTATGCACATGCGCAATACTGCTTCAAACGAGTGTCTAAATGGCAATTGGTAGAGTCACATGTTTGCAGATTGAACTACACATATACAACTATTAATATATGTATATATATATATATATATATATAATATATTTATATATCAGAAAACTATTCCAGTCAACTGATGATAAATTCAAAAGGTAAAGAAAAAACAATTGTAGAATGTTCCTTTTGATGCTTGTTTTGTAAAAGCCATCCCAGTTAATGCAATAATCGCCGGAAAAAGAACAGACAGTAGATGGAAGCATACCACCCAACTTGAAGACTTGCACTATACTGATGATATGCCTCTCCAGTCTAGTAGGCACCAAAATATGCAAGAGAAGGCAGGAAGACTGTGTAGGCACGCTGAAAGTAATTCCAAAACAATACAGGCAAGACCCCTTTACTGGGATTCAACAATAAAACAAAATACATTTTACTGAGGCTACCTTTGAGCCTTATGAGCTCCCCCCACCCCACCCCATCAT
>RDPX01000475.1:165108-180884 GCA_003991215.1 Morbakka virulenta
ATCAAGTGAAAATGTGACGAACTGTATTTCCACAGTATTTGAAAGACCTGTTCTCTATATTTGTAAGACAATGCAAGGTTTCTATTATAGACTTTATTATTGAAATTTGATCTGTATTTGATAAATAGTCAAAGTGGCTGAGTTTGATACGCCAAGCAATCAAGTGAAAATGTGACGAACTGTATTTCCACAGTATTTGAAAGACCTGTTCTCTATATTCAGGCTATATTATATCTACAGCCACAAAAAGTCAACAATCCACCCTGACGATGCAGTAAGCGGTTTTTATTTGCAGCATCGATGATAGCTTTAAAATTTTCTAAAATGTTTTTTATTGTCTTTTCTTAAAGCTAGGTTAACACATCATACCGTCTATCCTGCGATTACAAATACCATGTCATAATATGTACTAGATTTTAGCAAAATGTCAGCAATTACAAGCTATAAATCTCCTTTAATAATGGGAAGGCATTCTAGCTTGATTACCTTACTAAAAATTGATGCTAAAGAAAATTTCAAGATAAAACTTAAAGCAGAAGACAGTTAATTACCTCACCGTATGAGCGTGTCTATCAGTTGGAGAATCATAACATGATGTATTTCTCAGTGCTTCGAACCTGTCAGTCTTCTCAAGTTAAAGTTACTGCACAGCGTGAACAAAGTTGAGCGATGAATTTCGCCGGAAAATCTAGAACTTTTGTCACTGCAATTGGTTGTTTGAGCTTTATATATCTCCATTCACTGTGGATTTAAATATACCTCTGGAAAAGCTCCAGATTGAGCAATTAAACTTCATAATAGTAGTAAACTCGAAAAACAATTACAATTTTTACTTGTACAATAATTGTAATTATTTTTTGTGTTCGTATATATTGTTGTTTGGACTGCACGGTTTGGTTTGACGTTATCAAAGTGTAGCTTTGTCTAGAAATTTACAGCATGAAATACCAGCATTGGTAACCATTTGTGTTCAAATTTCCATTCTTTTCTTGTCTCGCTTTACAATTCACAGACGCTTTGAAGGACGTCTCTTTGAGATGTTTGGTCTCCATGAGTAGGCGTAATGAGGAGACGTGACATTGATCGAAACATGTCTACGTCTGCCTAGAGGTTGCACATGCGCATTCTCTCCCTCACTCGCAAAATATATAATAGACAAAATATTACATACAATGCAGTGGAACTTCTAATTAGTGGACATACCGAAAAGCTGACACCTCCAAATAACTGACACTAATTAGAGACAGAACAAAACAGTACCAATCTTTTACAAAGCACCCTATAAATAGCCAAGAGTAGCAACGAACACGTTTCATTAACCGACAGATAATTCGAGTTCTGGTTAGAGAATCCCTGTGAAATAGATTTAATTTTCTTCTTGTCATAATTTTAGACAATGTTCACGCAATAGTTAAACAAGGGGTAAAATCTGCTGTTTACAAATGATAAAATACACTTCATGTTAAAAAGTAACAACAGGATTTTAAAAATTTTTCACATGCGAAAGATTATATCAGACAATTTAATAAATAGTAAAATTTTCAGATTTTTATCAGCATAGCCAAATTTAAGTTAAAATATAGCTAACTGAAAGTTGAAAATTATTAAGGCATAAGATGTTAATCATGTTTTTGGGACTAATATCCGCATAAATTCAAGCTTCCTCTGTAGGGTCAAAGTTTTAGTAGCACTTTGCTTTTGTTGTCTGGCGGTGATTATCTGTTACTATACTGATTAATCAACATTGATCAATCAATCGGATAACAGCAGACACTCACAGGTAGGTAACTCTTGCCTTCCTTAAAGCAATTTGTAATTAGTTCATGTGATTGGTAAACTCTCTTTTCTAACTTTTGAGTTTAATTCTTCTATTAATCTAAGGGTTGAAATGCTAGGGCTATTTTTTTGTATTTACGTTCAAGGGAAAAGATTATTTTTCAGCTGGTTGCACAGAGAATCAAAGCTTGTTCTCCTAAAATTGAATAATGAAAAATGTCAAATGTACAGATCCTTTACTTTGTTTGCCTTTAGGATGATAATAAAAGCAAAAATAATAACATTTTAGACAAAATAGCAATTTGTAACCTATATTGTACTGTCATATTTAACTATATAATATTATCTAATATTATATTGTCTTCTATTTTATATTATATTATATTATATTGCCTTATATTATATTATATTATATCATATCATATTATATTATATTATAATATATTACATTATATTATATTATATTATATTTTATTATATTATATTATATTATATTATATTATATTATAATATATTACATTATATTATATTATATTATATTATATTTTATTATATTATATTATATTATATTATATTATATTTTATTATATTATATTATATTATATTATATTATATTATATTATATTATATTATATTATATTATATTATATTTTATTATATTATATTATATTATATTATATTATATTATATTATATTATATTATATTATATTATATTATATTATATTATATTATATTATATTATATTATATTATATTATATTATATTATATTATATTATATTATATTATATTATATTATATTATATTATACATTATATTGCAAATCAATAATTACAGAAGAAAACAAACTTACCTTTGTACAAGGCAATGAATGCTATTCCCAGCAATGTCAATGTTAAAAAAAGTCGACTGACATCCAATGACATTTCTTCAGGAGCCAATGCTTCTTCTGCTACACATTCCCAGCAATTATTATTTTCACTTCTTTTCCAAAGCTGTGCAATGACTTCCATCACAATTCCCCCTGTAGGTATATCAGCTAACAAGGTTTCCACTATTAAAAAAACAGCATGTATCTTTAAGACGTTTCTAAAGTAGGGATGAGCATTTTCACGATAAACATCCATATCTTTCTCCTGACTGGATTTGATAACATTGGGAACCAGTAATCCAATATGAACAATAAAGAGTAGCGCACCAATGCCAACAAAAGTGATCAGAATGATTGATAAAAGACTTAAATACTCTGCATCTGGTTTTAATGCATTTGATGTCATATTAAACCCACCAGCACAGAACAACAGTTCCGCTTTTGAAATCTCTCTTGTACACTTATTTACTTGTTGAAATACAACGAAGAAAACTCCAAGATTATTTCCAACGTTTAAACCTTGAAGTACACAGAAAATGATGAACTCGACCAAAACACCCCATTTTTCATCAACGAGACTTGAGATACACATGTTGCACCTTACTGAAAGATTCCAAATTAGTTTGCTACCATTTTATTTCGTTCTCTCCTTTTATTGAGGTATTTAATTTTACATGAATGTACAAAGAAAGGATCTAGGAGAAAAAAACAACAAAGCAAGGCATTAGTAATAGAATAAAGATCGTTATTTTGTGTAATATGTTTGTTTTTCAACAATAAAGGTGTGTACAAATGCTGAATCAGAATTTACGATTTCTTTTGCTTTTTCTTCGATAGAAACAAGTGCTATAGATGATCTTAACATATTAGCCAAAAAACATGATATTCACCTTTCAACTTTCACCTTTCAAGTTTGTTGCAATTTCCAAAACTATTTTGAAGTACAAAATGACAGCATGAATACATGAAGCAATTTCAAAAAACTAAAACAGCCAAAGTGCAAATTAGAATTTGGGAAGAAATCATTTTATTACCTAGGAGCGAGATATTTTCGTAAAACTTTTTTACTTATATTTTAAAAGCCTTTTTCTTTTTCTTTTTATCTTATTTTAAGTCAAGGAGGTTTTTAAGGTTTTTGATTTTAGTTTTTACTTTTATATACTTTTTCTCTCTCGTAAGAGGACACATGTTGAAAGCAGTATTTTTTATATTTTTATTTTAAATAACTGAATTGTATCATCCTCAATAAAGATAGAAATAATAATAATTATTCTGTTTGCCTTCTTGTATTTCATATTTTACCTTTCACCTTAACGGTACGTCGATTTACATTGCTAGAAAGCTTGGTTTAAGAACCCAAACAAATGCGAAGGATTATACAGTCAATCGATGAGATTCAAAAGCATATTAATATATTGAAAAGAAAGAAGAACGGTGAGAATGTTAGACAGCGTAAGTACTCTGCATTAGAGCAGAAATATAGGATTAAAGCAATTAATCTGGTTATTGAAGAACTAAATTAGAAATTATTTGCAAAATCTCACAAACTTAAAAGGTATGTTGAGAGAAACCATCAATTCAGACTTAATAGAACGTTCAGCCAAGATCAAAGAAAGTTTATCAAGAGTTAAATGGGTCTGAGAAAGCTGAGAAGGTTTTTCCAGATGCCGAGGAAAGTTAGGCATTCTGGTCAGATATACGAAAAGAAAAGAAGCACAATTCAGAAACGGAATAGCTTCAAAAATTGAAAGAAGAAAAGAAAGATGTACAACAGGACAACTTGATAATTTCTAAAGTTTTGGCAAAAAAACAAGTTCAGCAAATATCCAATTTGAAGGCACCGGGGCCAGATGGGGTTCAAGGATACTGGCTAAAACATCTGACAACACTCCATAGCCGTATTGTCCATCAAATGAATGAGCTGGTTAATGGTAATAAGTCAATTCCTGATTGGTTGACCAAAGGCAGAACTGTCCTTTCCCAAAAAGAACCTTCTAAGGGAAACGACGTAGGAAACTTTAGACCAATTTCTAGTCTGCCACTAATGTGGAAGCTAATGGCGAGTATTATCTCTGATAATATTTATAAATACCTGGAAGAGAATGAGATGCTCCCTGACGAGCAAAAAGGTTGCAGAAGGAGAAGTAGGGGTATTAAAGACCTACTCATCATTGATAAAGCCATTATGTTGTTTATAAAAATACTGGTGGCTGTGACACCTAATCACCACTATCCTCGGTAGATAGCCAGCGATTGCAAGAATGAAATGGAATAAAGATGTGAATAAAGTTGTGATGGGGTGTTTTTACAGGAATAAATTGTCTGATGACGAAGGGAGACCGATCAGAGGTTATAGACAGAGAATGTTTAGAAAATGGAGAGATGGAGGAAGTTTGAATTGACAGAGCAGAGAGTATGTGATCAAGCTAGAGTAATTAGGAAGAATGGATGGTTGTCAGAAGTGGAACTGGAAATGATTAAAAGGAAAATCGAACAGGAAGAGTGCAGAGAAAATCTTGATGAAAACAGGAAGAACCTGATAACGAAGGTAGTGAGGACGTTGGTGAGTTAGGAAAAGATGAGGAATTGGCTACGGAAAATGATGAAGGAAGAGAACAAGAAACTGCAGGTGTGCCTGAAGTGATTGAGGATGATGACTATGAAGAACATTGACAAACTATTGAAGAGGTTAAGGGGGTCATGGTTGAAGAGAAAAGAAGCGGTGGCCTTATGTTTAAGAAAGTAGATAATTAAACCCTTAAATCGAAAACTAATGAAGCCAACAATGCACTGAAGCATAAAATAACCAGGAGCATTACCGAAACGAACAACTTAATAAGGGCTGCATCTGTGTGGATAACAGAGGAAATAGAACTAAAGAAGAGAGATTATAATAAAACTAGAAATGAACCCAGGTAGAAAAGAAGAATAGAGGGAAACATAAAGAGGTTGAAAAAGGATGTAAGGATTCTGGAAAGAGATTTGAAAGGGAAATGTGGATTGACTGAAAAACCGAAGCTGAAAAGATTCAAAGAAAAGTACAGGGTAAAAAGAAAGGGAATAAAAACTGTTATTGAAGAGCTAAAACAAAGAATGATTGCGAAAAGCTGCAAGTTCAAAAGGTATGAGCAAAGAATGAAACAATTTAGGCAGAACCGTATCTTCAAAGTAAATCAAAAGAATATAATGAGTATATAATGAGTTAAATGGCAGCTAATTTAATGAAGTGCCTAATACAAATGAAAGTAGAGAATTTTGGGGTGGTATATGGTTGATTGAAAAGGAGCATAATAGGGAAGCAGAATGCTTGAAGGATTTGAGAAAAGAAATTAGGAATGATCCAATTGAACAAAAAAGAATGGTTATAAGTGTAGAAAAGGTAAGAAAGCAATGTAGAAAGTTACCTAATTGGAAAGCCCCTGGTAGGGATGGTGTTTAAGGTTACTGGATCAAAAACGTCAGCAATCTTTACGAGAGAATATCTGAACAACCGAATGGTATTTTGATGGGAGAAAGAAGTTTACCTGAGTGGATGACATATGGAAGAACAATGTTATGCCAGAAAGATTCTAGAAAAGTTAATATTGTGGATAATTATCGCCCCATTACGTGTCTCCCATTAATGTAGAAGCTACTAACGGGAATGATACCTGAAGAAATGTAAACATATCTCGAAAAAGAGAATGTATTACCTGAAGAACAGAAAGGGTGTAAGCGTAAGTGTAGGGGCACAAAAGACCAACTGTTAATAGACATGACTATTCTAAAAGATTGCAAGGAAAGATATACGAACCTTGCAATGTCACGAATCGACTACAAAAAGGCATATGACTTTGTTCTGCACAGTTGGCTAAGTGAGCGCATGGAATTATTTGGTGTAGCTGATAATATAAGAGTGTTTCTAAAGCGAAGTATGAAACAGTGGGAATTAGCACTGACAACCAATGGAGAGAACCTTGGAGATGTTGAGGTGAAAGGAGGACTTTTTCAAGGAGACAGTTTTTCGCCGCTATTGTTTGTATTTAGTATGATCTTCTTCTTCTTCATGTCAGGAGCTGGCGTTAGCTACCATGTCGCTGAAACCAGTCCGGTCACTTGCCCGTCGTAAAATACCCACCACACGACAGCCAGCAGCCAGCTCCAGTCCCTGCATAAAGTTTAATCTTTGTCTTCCTCTTGATCATTTGCCATTGATTTTCCCTTCCAGAACTAGTTTTTCAAGACCTCCTTTCCTGTGCACATGTCCGATGAAACTTAACTGTCTCCTGATGGTAAAAATCAAGATTCTTTCATATCTACCATATCTAGTACCTGATCATTCGTAATTCTTTTAACCCAGGATATCCGTTCCATTCTTCGGTAGCACCATATTTCCATAGCTTGCAGTTTCTTTTCGCAGCTTGAACGTATAGTCCAGCTTTCATAGGTATAGAGCAAAGTTGACCACACATAACATTTCAGCAATCTTATGCGTAATTTGATGTTGAGATTTTTATCTGTAAGAATGCTTTTCTTTTGCGTGAAGACTTTCTTGGCAAGAAAAATTCGTCTCCTGATTTCTTTATCTCACCTGCAATCTGATGTTATAAGGCTGCCCAAAAATTCGAACTGGTTTGTCTGTTCCAGCTTTTCTTCGTTAAGGAAGATGTCACTTCGAGGGTTGTCAGACTTTTTACTCAGAACCATAATCTTCGTTTTCTTTTTGTTGATAGTCAAACAAAAGTATGATAATATTTGATATTATGATAAAAAGTATGATATTAAATATGATACCTTTGTCTTTGATTCTACAAAAGGTAAACGTAAGATACGAATGGGGAAAGAAAGATTATAAAGTAAATCACCTGATATTCATGGATGCTCTAAAACTTTATGCTAAGAGCGAAGGTCAAATTGATTCACTTGTTCGGGCTATTCACCTATATAGCGAGGATATGGGAATAGAATTTGGCATAAAGAAATGTGGAATTTTGATATTGAAAAGAGGGAAGCTTATTAGGAGTGAGGGAATTGAACTTCCAAATGGAAAAACTATATTAGAGGTGGAGCCAGATTGATATACGTACCTGGGTATTGTCGAGCTAGATAAAATCAAAGAAGAAGAGATGAAAGCGAAAACGATCAGAAAATTCAAGAAGCATTTAAGACTGATTCTGAAGTCACACCTTAATGGGAAGAATAAAATTACTGCGATGAACACATGTGCAGTGGCAATATTCAGATATGGTGCAGGAGTGATCAGCAAAAAAGAAAGTGAATTGAAAAGGATAGACAGAAAGTCAAGAAAAACAATGACTACGCATGGAGCGCTGCATCTGAAAAGTGACGTAGATAGATTATACATAAAAAGGATTGAGAGAGGGAGAGGACTATGTAGTGTAGAGAATTGCGTACGGACAGAAGAGAACAGCCTTGCGTTTTGTGTTGGAAATTCTACTGAACATTTCATCAAAGGAGTAGCGACAGCTAAGACCGTTGATACTGACGCAGTGATACCAAGCCGTAAATTTAAGAATCGGACGACACAGCAGCTTGAGGAGAAGTGGACTGAGAAGAGGATGTATGGGCAACTTGCGAGAGATATGTCTGAGAATGTCGACAAGAATCTTACATGGGGTTAGTTGTCAAAATGTGATTTAAAGTTTGGTACAGAAACATTTATTTGCGTTGCACAGGAGCAGACCCTTAGGACAAACTATGTGAAATATCAGATGAGCAAAAATCCATTCTGTAGACTATATGGCGAGAAAGTGTGCATCATATTGTAAGAGGTTGTGATAAACTCGCACAAAGAGAATATAAAAGACGACATGATAATGTTGCAAGGAAAATCTATTTGAATATATGTAAAGTGCGTGGATTAGAACACCGTGAAAAGAGGTATGAACACTCACTCGAAGGCGTAATAGAAATCGATTATGTAAAGACTGCCCGGGATATAAATATCCAAAGTGACAACATAAAACAGGCTAGAAGACCAGATGTCATAGTAGTTGATAGGAGAGAGAAGACTGGAATCATTTTAGATATTACTATACTCGCAGATTGAAGAATGGAAGAGAAAGAAAGGGAAAAAGTAGAAAAGTACAAAGATCTAAAGAGAGAAATTGGAAAACTGTGGGGATTAAAGTCGATAAAAGTTGTCCCTGTGGTTATTGGTGCTTTAGGGAGTATTTCCTTTGAGTTTGGTTTGAGGGTTTGATTCATTGATGCAAAAGATTGTAATACCGTACGAGATAGGTGTAATGCAGAAAACGGCTCTACTAGGAACTGCAAGGAAACTCAGAAAGGTGTTGAAAATGTGAAATCTAAGAATCTCTGCTAGCCCTTGATCATTTGTTATGACTCGCCTAGCAGAAGTAAACGGGAATAACAACAGCCAGAGCAAAAGGGATGAAAATTAGATAATAATAATAATAATAATAATAATAATAAATAATGATAATGTAATAATCATTGATGAAATTGGTATGGAAATTGGTGTCAGTAAATGTGCAAAAGCTACTTTTATAAAAGGTAGACTCATTAAATCTGTAAATGTTCAGCTCGATAAGGAAAGTAATCAAGGATTTGAAACAGGAAGAAGTGTACAAATATTTTGGTGTAAATAAATCCAACGGGATATAACACGCAAGATATGAAAGAAAAACTGAAGAAAGAGCTTGTAAGAAGGAGTAAGGCCATTTTAAAAAGCGAATTAAACTAAAAAAAACAGGACTACAGCTATAAATCCATAAACTTTTCTGGTCATCCCTTACAGTTGAAATGTCATTAAATGGAATCTTAGTGAGATAAAAAGACTAGACATCAAAATACATAAAATGCTTACAACGTATAATATGCACCATCCAAAAGCTGATATCAATCTCTTGTACATACCCAGTAGGGAAGGAGGTAGAGGCCTAGCTCAATTAGAACTTGTATACAAAACATCCACCATTGTTCTCCGTAGATATTTGAGTCTTGCAGATGACTGCATGCTAAAATTAGTGTACAGACATCTCGAAAGAAAGGGATTGCACTCTATTATTAAAGAAACAACAAAGTTTGCTTCGAAACATAAAATAGACTTAGAATGTGGAGTTGATGGGAATGAAAGGAACGGACAAATAACTGATAATGTTTGTAAACTGACAACATTCGCTAAGGCAAAAGGAAAGAAAGCAATTAGTGAGGCTTGGAAAATGTATTACGCAGTCAAAAACCTGATGTAGATTTATCAGATACCCATAGGTGGCTTAATAGAGCTGGTCTGAAACCGGAGACAGAAGGATTTATTATGGCTGCACAAAATCAAAATTTGTTAACCAGAAACTGCGAGGCGAATGTTTTACGGAATGGTGCTGATCCGACATGTAGATTTTGTGGTAAAAGTGTTGAGACAATTAATCATTTTGTATCGGATTGTCAAATTCTGGGTCCAAACAAATATGCACAACCGTGTGTGCCAATATATTCATTGGAAAGTCTGCAGCTACTATGATATTCAAACTGTTGAAAAATGGTACGAACAGCAAGCCCTTACCAGTAATCGACACACCACAGGTAAATATAATATGGGATTTCTAAAAAAGAACCAACTGAACAAATCAAGCCAACAGGCCAGCCATAGGCATTAAGGATAAACTGAAGAAGCAGTGTCAAATGATCGATATGAGCCTTCCATCCGCCGATAACATCACAGCCAAAGAATTCAAAAAGCTTAGCAAATAAAAAGATTTAGAAATCGAAGTAAACCGCATGTGGAACATGAGAACAAAGACAATACCAGTACTCGTAGGAGCCCTTGGTATGGTGAAAAAAGGGATGCATAAATATGTGAATCTAATACCAGAGAAAATTCAGTTGCCACAAATGCCCAGTGTTGATGTGTTGGAGCTTTGTTGTGTCTTTTGATGAAATCTGACCATGCTAATATTTCACGTTCTGGTGATATGTGGTCAGTTGTTGCAAACTACTCGTAATTCTGCACCTGCTATTAACTTTGCCAAATATGTGTTTTTAGTAATTTCGCGTATATAGCGCTTGGTGTTCTGCTGCTATCAATAAACCTTCTATTTCTCCTTTGATGTTTGATATGAGGCAATTGTTTTTAGTTTGAAGGTCAACCTGTGATCTGACCGAGTACTCCGGTTTCCTCTTCTTATTCATGGTAATCATATCATTGTTATTACATGTCATATTATTTTAATGTTATTCATATCATTATTATTATTGTCATCAATACTCCCAATCATGGATGCAGTTATATTAGCAAACAAATATATTCCTTCAGAAGAGATCGAGAAAATTGCATTGTTTTTATTTGTGTGCTTCTGGGTTGCCCCCAATTTCAAGTGATTTGTCAACACCGAAATATCATCAAAAGCAATATGAGATGTTGCTGTCTCCAACTCTTCTGTTAAGCTGCATATTAAAAGGTAAAAATCCATGAAAACAAGGCTAGATACTAAAACTTCATCAGCAAACAAATCTTTTATATCAGCTTCTGTAGGTGGAGTCTCTTTATTGAAATTTAAATAAAAAATTCCATAGTTCTTAAGGTGTTTTTGTATTGTTAAAGCAGGGATTGACACCCATCAACTCTTTTAAGGTACTTTCCTGGGAAAATTGAATTCATGAAAAAAACTGGAAAAATGGAGTAGAAGGAGTTTGCGGTACTGCAGCGTAGTCGTCTGTATGAGAGCAGGGTATATTGGTTGCAGCTTACTGGTGGTTTTTGATGGGAGGAAACAAGCTATATATTAAAAAATTAATAAAAAGATAAGCTGTGCACTTCTTTTGGCAGCTCTCGCTTCAAATGCCGTAAACAAAACCTGAACAATTCATAATGTCATACGACATAATTGCAATCTCGTATATTGTAAAACAAGTCGTTGAATTGACCTATCCTGATGATTAAAAAGGTCATTATTTTTGCATGATCAAAGGGAGAACAGGCAAGGAATTGAATTGAATTGAATTGAATTGAATCTGCAGAAATCGTGGCAAAACTCCAGCTTGAGACATTTCAAAATAATGATAATAATTACAAAAACAGTACGTTGTCTAATTTTGTAGTATCATAGATTTCAAAAAATATATAATTGACTAAGTGTACAAAAAAACAGGAAAACATATTTAGTTACAACACTAGAAAGCAATTTACGTTCTTCTGTTCAAATTTTTCATCAGTTATACATTGATTAAGCAGTATGACATTCAGAGGGTGAATTAACCCTCCTTCTCTCATACACACACACACATCCTGTCAATGAAAAAGATAAGAAATCAAGTTACCCATCTGCTAAGCTGGCACTTTTTGCTGTTCCAAATATTTAATCGAGCACTTAAACGTTGATTCTTTGATTCGGTGATTGCCTTATCAATATTGGAGTTAATTACGTAAACTAAAATAGGTTTTTTCAAATCGCTTATAGTTCAATTCAGGAAATTCATTTGTTTATAAACATTACATCTAATCTCTCAGGGGATTTAATAATCTTGCCTAGCTTGAAAGCTGTTCATAGTTTTTATGCTCGTTTTAAAGATGCTCCCATGACAATATCTTGCTGCCCAAAGACACATGACAGTACTTATAAATATTAAAGACTTTTGTCTTACAATCTGAATTTTCAACACGTACAAAAAACTTGTTCTTTGACCAAAGTTAAAGAAGGAAGAAAAAAGAAAAAGAAAAAAGAAAAAAGAAAAATAAAAAGAAAAAAGAAAAAACAAAAAAGAAAAAAAAAAAAAAAAAAAAGAAAAAAAAAAAAAAAAAAAACAAAAAAAAAAAAAGAAAAAAAAAAAAAAAAAAAAAAAAAACAAAAAAGAAAAAAAAAAAAATAAAAAGAAAAAAAAAAAAAAAAAAAAAAAAAAAAACAAAAAAAAAAAAAAAACATAAAAAAAAAAAAAAAANAAAAGAAAAAAGAAAAAAGAAAAAAGAGAAAAAAAAAAACAAAAAAGAAAAAAAAAGAAAAAAGAAAAAACAAAAAAGAAAAAAGAAAAAACAAAAAAGAAAAAAGAAAAAAGAAAAAAGAAAAAAGAAACAGTTTTTTGATTCACCAGCAAATGTAAAGCAAACTAAAATATTTTTCTTTGCAAATTTACTTATTTATTTATCTTTTTATTTTCAGGATCAATTTTGGGTCAAAAGTCACCTGTTTCTCATACAAATTCTGTAAAACAAAGCTGATAACTGGTCACTCAGATAAGGATTAGCATTGGTATCCTACTTGCCCATTGCGCATTCCGTATGATTGCAATTCAAAGGTATCAAGTATGAGAATACGAAACAACTCATAAGTAAAGGTAGAAGCAGGTTAACTGAGCAATTAAAACGGCTATAAAACGAAATGAGAAAAGTAAATTTGACTGCAGATATATCCTCTTTAACATTGTATAAGATTTTAAAAAATGGGAGGCATAGTTCTAATAGAAGCAAACCTTTTTAAGCTAGGAGAATCAGTTTCTCCTATAATTACCACCCAGGACTACTGATAGACGATGTTTTTCGTCTTATCTTCGTGTTCACCACCTGTGCCTTTCTGATAGTTAAGACCACACCTATTGAATGTCTAGGTACAAGCATTATTTTTGGTAGGTAGAGCAAAAGTTTTACTAGCAAGGAAAACTAAGGGTCCCAAAATCCGAATTAAGGGGCGGGAAGATGGGTCACGATGGAAAGAATACTCGATTCCTTAAGGAATTAAAATTATTGACTAGAGCAAAGCATCATTCATTTCGTGTTTTTTTTGCATTGCACCGGTAGACTTTAAAGAGTACACCAGGAAGTAAAAAGAAAATAATATGGTTTGCCGACAAAGCAAATACCCTAATGATTGTACAATATATAAACAATTAGCGGATTTGTTTCTTTTTTGGTCTATAAAACCGTAGCAGAAGGTCTTTGCTATTTACTTTTACTGCTATAAAAACAACTGGTGAGCCAGTGACAAACCTCGAATTGAAAAGAATACTCATTTTTATATCTGCAAAGAAATAATAAAAACCTGAACATGGTGACGAGGCTCTTCATAAAGAACTTCATGCTCTTTGATACTTGGAAAAATTGGATATAGGAATGTTATTTTACTGAAAATGTTAAAATGGAACTAAATCAGGGCTGTTGAGGAAAAAGGAAGAGAGAATGCTGAAGATAACAAACATAAAGAAACTAAGAAGGATAAAAGAAGTGACCAGAATGGATAAGTTAAGTAATGAAGATATCTGGAAAGAAATGGATGCCGTCAACATTGTGAAGCAGGAGCTCAAATCACGCCTGAGGTAATATAGTCACTTACTTCTGGTGAGCAATGAAAACACAGTAAAGAAGACATGACAAATAGAGATAAAAGGTAAAAAGCTAGCAGGACGACAACTGAAACGATGGATGGAGAACGTTTGTCTAGATATGGGACTTGCAAGGTCGAGAGACGAGGACGTAGAAAACTGTACATTACGAACGAAGGAACTATAAAAGCACCGATTTAGTAGCAGAGCTGGAAATGGAGGTAGCTGACGATATTGACAGAATATTTAAAAGAGTATGTCATTGACATATTGACATCTGTGCGACACCTTACCTTATCGCAATGACATACTCTCTAGAATATTAGCAACTACGAATCTTCATCTCTCTTTGCGTAAAACAGAGAATTTAAGAAGATAAGACTAGATTTTCTTAGTCTCTCAATAGTAGATCATTGTTTTTTCTTGCCAAGATTTCTGATCATGGGAAAAGCAGATAACATTGAATATAAACTGATTTAATACTTATAATTGTACTTTTATTAAAAATACTATTTTACCTAGAATTAAACATTTTATCGAAATAGTCAAAAAGAAGGGCTCATATTCTTAGGGATGAAAAAACGTTTCAGTTACCATTATTGCACGTCTTTGGTAACTGTTGCAGATTTATATTTCTGCTTCCAGTAAATGACACAAAACCAGACAAATTAAGTATACTCATTTATGACTCTGTGCCATAATCAAATGCACGAAATTGAAACCCAGCAAAGTAACACAGCTGGTGTAAATCTTAGGCAGTCGGTTAGAATGTTGTGTATCGAGTGAATATTCGGTAATCAAAATTGACATTTTGCTGTTAGTAAGAGACTTGACAGAATTCCAGTTCCAGAGGACCACAAAACATTGTCTATTGTAATTGGAGTTCCTGTTACTGTAGAGCATCTCAAAGATTGAGGGAATATTAGGCACACTTTCTTTGCGCAGGAATATACCTCCGGAAACGGTAAAAAGGAGTCATGGAAAATCAGAAGGCAAAGTAGAAATATTAAAGACCTCAATGTAATTTTTTTGGTAAACATATCACAGTATTTTAGGCAGACACCAGTGTCTCATTAAAAGCCTGTTTTCATTTCTGCTTTTATAATCAAGCAGAGAGGCAATGGCAGGCAATAATTCCAAGTGATGAACTAATCAGTAAAAAACAAATCACATTTGTTGCTTGGACGTTAGAAATAGTAGAATAATATTTAAGCAGTGCTGGTCAAAAGATTAAAAATATAGTTTAATACGCAAGATATTCCCAGGGCTCCACAAATATGTTTTTCCGTATGTGACATTCTATTTGGTTTGTACACAATTTTGTCGATAAAAAAGAGAGAGGGGAAAAAAGCAACATATGGAAAGATTTAAAAAAAAGGAAACAATCAAATAAGAAAAAGCAACGCTCTGCACCTAAATCTCTTCCAGCTTTTCTTAGGGTGGAAAAATATACTTCCGTTCAAAGTTAATTTGTAAAGGATGAAAGAGACTCGGCGTTTCATAGTCTATATAGGCTTAAAATTACAGACTGTGCCTTGAAGCATCTTCCAGAAAAAAGTTACAAAAGGAGTAGTAGAAGAAGAAGAAGAAGAAGAGAGAGAGAGGAAAAGAACGAGAGATAGAAGAGAAAATAAATGGAGAGAAAAAGAGGGAAGGAGAGAGATGAAGAGAGAAAGGGAGAGAAAAAGAGAGACAGAAGGATAGAGAAGAAAGAGAAAGAGAGAGAAAGAGAAAGAAAGAGAGAGAAAAAGAGAGAAAGAGAGCGAAAGAGAGAGAGAGAGAGAGAGAGAAGAAAGAGAGCGAAAGAGAGAGAGAGAGAGAGAGAGAGAGAGAGAGAGAGAGAGAGAGAGAGAGAGAGA
>RDPX01000475.1:229426-273030 GCA_003991215.1 Morbakka virulenta
AGAGAGAGAGAGAGAGAGAGGTGTGAGAGAGAGAGAGGCGGAGAGAGAGAGGAAGAATGAAAGAGAAAAACAACACACAAAGACAAAGAAAAATAAAGACAGAGACAGGGAGAGGGACAGAGAGATTAATTACCCATAGGAGCCTAGGAAGTGCGTGGAAGTAGTTTGAGCCCAAACAAACAAATAAAAACCTTAAAAACCCATATTTGTTGAAATTAAAAATAGACGATTAGAATAAATACTTGTGATATGGACAGCATTAAAAACATCTGAATTGTGGTACCATTGTTATAACCCGAAAAATGTATGTCAACAAATGTGTATATAATATAAGAAGTCAATAAATTAAACGCACCTGTTATATTCTTAGGTGATGTTGTTACAGACTATATAGGAGTATCTTTTTAAAGCTAACAAATTCTATATCAGATACCTTTATAAATAAAACAAATGGATTTCCTTAGACTGTAAACATAATAGGTTGTCTCCCTATTAAGTCCTTTGTGCAGCGAACACCAATAGCACAGATCTTCTTGTCACCCATCCTAAACATCAATTAAAGGTGGAATTTAATTGGAACAAAACAGCTGTGTATATCTAGCATTTAACAGACTATGGACCAACGGAATGGTTTGAAATCTAACAAGGCGTCAGACAAGGCTGCGCCATGTCAATCCATTTGTTTAATACCTACTGGGAGTCAATCACGAAGAAAGCACTAATGGGATTTGAAGGAGTAAGACATGTGGCAGGACACAGCGTGTCGAACCTAAGATTTGCTAACGATGTTGTCCTGATTGCTGTAGGTATGACTGAACTGTAGGAACTGGTGGAGCGGGTAAAAAGGGAGAGCAAAGCTAGCGGACTGTTTTTAAACGTACAGATATCAAAGGCTATGAAAATCTCTAAAGTTCCTAATCATGCTGATGACTCTCATATCACCATCAGCAACGAAACAGTCGAATGTTAACGAGCTCATATACCTAAGGGCTACATTCTCGAACAACTATGATAATTGCATGGAGATCAAAAAAAGGAATAATAGTTGCAAAAAATGCTGAAATTGCTCTTACTAGCATCTGGAAGAGCAGAGACCTGTCGCTTAAGGCGACAAAAAGACTCATAACTTCTCTTGTGTTCTCGATAGCAGCTTAGGGGTCAGAATGTTCGTCCTAAAGACATCAGACAGAAAACGTCTGAAAAGCTCTGAATTGTGGTGTTATCGCAGAATTTTTCGTTTCAGTTGGACAGAGAGGGTAACTAATGAGTCGGTACTTTTAAAAATCAAGTGCGAAGATCATTTGTTAAACACAATACAAGAACGTCAGCTATTCTTCATCTTGAGGCACGATAGTCGAGAAAAAAGCCTTATTACGGACATCGTTATTGCAAAGAGAGGTAGAGGCAGACCAAAAACTAGGCTAAGCGATAACATTATATACCTATGTGGATTGACAATGGCAGAAGCAACGAGAGTTTCCCCAAACTAGAACATCTGAAGAGAGCTGGCAAAGAGGGACACGGCTCCTTCCAAATCGAGCTTCTCGTTTCTGATGATGACAAAAGATCGAAAGAAAACCAACTTGATTTCTGCCGTGTATTCTTGTTAACTGTTGAAGAAAATACATAAGACTGGAGGAAGTAGGTAACCAGTGTGGAAAGGGTTCCATTAAGATACTGTCTCGATTATACAATTAAATGAGGTATCTTAATTCCTTATAAGATACACAACTGCTATGACTGAAACGGACAAATATCTTTGTATAACGAAACAGCACTAAGAAATGGAGATTTTTAGTTATTTTTGTACTTAATTGTGGACTTCAAAATAGATAAAAATTGATGAAAATAGTCACTAAATGTCTACTGCTAGAGAGTGAATGAAGTATAAGATCAATTGTAAATCACATCAAGAAGAGAAAATTGGTATATTTTGGCCATGTAATCCGAAATAGCCAGTCTCCATCATGCTTTATTGGATAGAAAAATTAATGTGAAACGCAGCCGAGCAGGGCCTAACATATCAACGAATGGACTGGAAGTATGAAAGTTTAATGAAAGCTGTACAACATTAAAGCATAGGGAGATCCATTGCGTTCAGCCTTTTATGAGGATGGAACCTGATGATGATGAATTGTGTTGACTTTGTGGGGATATAAACTCTACCGCCCATGAGTCGTACGTTTTTCTAAGCAACATATTGAGAAATAATTCTCTCAATCGTCAAGCTGTTAGAAGTGAGTTAATAAAGCTGTTTTACACATCTTCATTTCGGACATCAGTGGTGGCAGGGATCAAACTGGTTTGAAGAGTGACGCCATCTTGGCTTCATGTTTGTTGTGTTTTTCTTTGTATCTTTAAGTTAGATTTGTTAAGTCTTTGCAACGCACGTTTTAAGTCTTTAATGGATATAGCTGAAACGGGCAAAATACTTTTGGATAGCAAAAAAACACTAAGAAATGGAGATTTTTTGCTTATTTTTTTCTTTACATCAAGGTTTACCTGCAATAAATATCTATTTTACAGTGGAAATCAGCTTCAGTTTCAATAGTCAACTTTTTAAATATCTGCTGCCATCTGTACCGAAGAAAAGAATAGAAAAAAGAAAATTCACCCGGCGTTCCATGTCACTTCTTTCTTCTTTTGTTTAGCTTTTTGACACGGAGTGAGAGACCAATGTTCCGATATGGCAAGTTGAATGACAGGCAAAAGATTAATCAGAAAAATGAAAACTAATAATTTCACAGGATCATTTAGGTTTTATTCCAGTAATACCAAGTGTATACCTTTGAAAATGTCTTTCCTTATGACAAAGTCCTTTAGAACTACGCCATTTTTATCATAGCGAGCTCAAAACACAGCAATTGAAAGATTTTTCCTGGTCCATGAATATGAAGAGTTTGAGTATCTATAACACGAACAACTGGTTTCCAAAAGCTGACAGCTCACAAAAGTGACCGTGGGAACAAAGATTGATAGACATTATACAAGGGTATAATTCTCAAGAAAACGAAGAGAAAGGAAACAAATTAGGTTTGTCTCAAACTGCCACTTCCAAGAAAGCTCTGATTTGACCAATTAATCTTCTCGACCGTTTGTTTTTCTTTGGAAGTTTCAATAACTTGAAGATTAAATCTTTTTATAGCTTGTATTTTTTCTATGGCTGCAACTTTGAAAATAGAAAATATAGGTAAGATCAAATTTCCTTTTGGTCTTATTTTTTTAAAATGAACCCTATTATAAGCTATTTACAAACGCAGGTTGGTTCTTATTAATTTATTTGTTATTTTACTAGAAATTCTTAAGCTAGACTTTGTGTGCTGTAAACATTCTCAAATACAATAAAGAGTTTGTGTGCTTATAAAATTAATGCTACAGTCTTAGTGTTCTATAACTATATATATATATATATATATATATGTTTATATATGCTTACACGTAAATATCATTATAGAAATATATATATACATAACAATTAATTAATTAATTAATTAATTGGCCACTTGGAAACTTGGAGAGAGAGAATGTTATTTGGACGAGGAAAAGTGAGCCCTCCTTTAAGTAAAAAATACCCAAATGGTATAAACTCATAAAGGTAGATGATTTAGACCATTTTACGATATTTTGTCGTGACTGAACAAGCTTTGTTTTTTAAGTAACCAATCATCCAAAACAAGGTTAGAAGCCGCTTCGATGTAAAGGACCCTTTTTCTTATATGATTTTTTCTTTGTAATTTTTATTCTTTGTATTTATTTTATTTGGGGTTTTTTTTGTGATCCAATTTTGTTTACGAAAAAATATACATACACAGAAACGCCCACTTAGAAAAGAGAAACGAATTGGAATAAAATAGGTTTAACAATATATGTATGTATATATATATGTATATATACACTCATAAACTCCATTCGTATAAAAACTTTTAAAATGATTTAAAGCTACTCCGAAAAATACTTTAATTTGTTATATGTTTCTTTCGTCTTTGTCAGTAATTACTGACAAAGACAAAAGTTGAATATATATTGTACATAATATATATTATATATTCTGTACGCTTCGATGAATATATATTATATATACATAATTTATATATATATTCATTATATGTATATATATATAATATGAGAACAGTTTGACTTGCAGATATTATGATATAAAAAATATGCGGAGAAAGTTAAATCAGCTAAAAAATAGCAATATTTTTCAAATTTCACAAAATTTTATAATAATAATAAAAATTTATAAACATTAATACATGAAAATCCTTTGATGTATTAATGTTTATTTGCTGTCGCAGGTTGGCAGCTGTTTCTATTTTATCTTAGATAAAGTAAAGCCATCGTTTATTAGTGACTACAACATAGTATGCTTGATAGAATAAAGGACAATTCGTTGCATTACCAAAGTAATGGCCCTTTTAAGCTTTTAAATAAACTGTATTCTATAGATATTTTATGGAAGCTTTTGGTTGGTATGGCAACGAATTTAACACCACATTTTCAATTTTAGTTCTAGTCAAAAGGAAAACACTGATCTGGAAAGTTAACAGGGGTGGGAGGGGGGCTCTTTGTCTCTTTTGTTCTTTTTCTTATTGTTTTGATTCCTTTTTTTCACTCCAAGAAAGGCTTTGGAGCCACGTTTTTCTTTAAACATATTAATCTTAGTAATATATTGGTTTCTTTTCTCTCCAAATTCTAGCTTCTAAAACATGTACAAACGTAGTAGTACCCCATTTGTAATTAAGAGACAAAACAAGTAAGGTACTTCTAGAGACGTAACCCCCGCTCGAAAAGTGAATCTCTTGCACGCTAATCTGTTCATTTAATCACTCGCCCACTACTTCTCTTGACAATTTAAAAAAAAACTGTGTTCGTTGAAAATGAACCCGACAGAGATTGGATCGAAAAGAGGGGAGAGGCACAGACAATTTTGGTTGATGAAAATCCAGTTGTTTCTATTCTCGATTTTTTTTTTCGCTATTTGTTTTCTTTCTTCAGTGTGCGCTGTTGAATTAGTACTATCAAAATATGCCTAAGGAAAATTATATGAATGAATATGGAAAACATGGACAAAAGAGTAAGAACAATCCACATGGAAAGATTGGACTATTCAAAGTCCTTAGAGTAATGGATGAAAAGTCAAAGAAATAGCGATTTTAAATGCTAAATATATTAATCAAATATCGAGAGCAAGATGATAACTTTCAAAGACATTTAAAAAAACAACACCATACATATTTAGGAAGGCATTTCCAACCAAAAGACATTGCAACGTACAAGTTCGCAATTGTTTTCGTCACTCGGCCTATCTATTCTACGGGAAAACTAATTTGTGCTCATGTTAAACGGTGTTTTTCTCAGTCTGTAACCTGGAACATCTAATTGAGTAACCAAGCAGCTACGCCTACTAATATATTTCTACCTTGTGTCAAAAGAAGTTTCCTTTGGATGTAAAATTGGGTCATAATAAAAATATCATCTAGTTGTCATAGGACATCATGGATTTTAAAACAAATACATTCCACTGGAGATGCATCTAATTCGAAGAAATATTTAATTTTAATGACAGAGGTGTAAACTTTTTTTAATTGTTTTCGTCACTCGGCCTATCTATTCTACGGGAAAACTAATTTGTGCTCATGTTAAACGGTGTTTTTCTCAGTCTGTAACCTGGAACATCTAATTGAGTAACCAAGCAGCTACGCCTACTAATATATTTCTACCTTGTGTCAAAAGAAGTTTCCTTTGGATGTAAAATTGGGTCATAATAAAAATATCATCTAGTTGTCATAGGACATCATGGATTTTAAAACAAATACATTCCACTGGAGATGCATTTAATTCGAAGAAATATTTAATTTTAATGACAGAGGTGTAAAATTTTTTACCAATGTTCCTTTTCTCCTATAGCATCTTTCAGGATCACAAAACAATATATAATGGTTATTTTGATGGGTTTTTATCATATTAATATTATCATGCTACATATTATATATTGATATCATCATATTACATATTATATATTGATATTATCATATTACATATTATATATTGATATTATCATATTACATATTATATATTGATATTATCATATTAGATATTATATATTAATATTATCATATTACATATTACATATTGATATTAACACATTACATGTTATATATTGAGATTTACATATTACGTATTATATATTAATATTATCATATTACATATTATATAGTGATATAATCATATTACATATTATATATTGATATTATCATATTACATATTATATATTGATATTATCATATTACATATTATATATTGATATTATCATATTGCATATTATATATTGATATCGTCATATTACATATTATATATTGATATCATCATATTACATATTATATATTGATATCATCATATTACATATTATACATTGATATTATCATATTACATATTATATATTGATATTATCATATTACATATTATATATTGATATTATTATATTACACATTATATATTAATATTATCATATTACATGTTATATATTAATATTATCATATTACATATTATATATTGATATCATCATCTTACATATTATATATTTATATTATCATATTACATATTATATAGTGATATAATCATATTACATATTATATATTGATATTATCATATTACATATTATATATTGATATTATCATATTACATATTATATATTGATATTATCATATTGCATATTATATATTGATATATCATATTACATATTATATATTGATATCATCATATTACATATTATATATTGATATTATCATATTACATATTATATATTGATATTATCATATTACATATTATATATTGATATTATCATATTACATATTATATATTGATATTATCATATTACATATTATATATTGATATTATCATATTACATATTATATATTGATATCATTATATTACATATTATAAATTGATATTTTCATATTACATATTATATATTGATATTATCATATTACATATTATATATTGATATTATCATATTACATTTTATATATTGATATTATCATATTACATGTTATATATTGAGATTATCATATTACATATTATATATTGATATTATTATATTACATATTACATATTGATATCATCATATTACATATTATATATTGATATCATCATATTACATATTATATATTGATATTATCATATTAAATATTATATATCGATATTATCATATTACATGTTATATATTGAAATTATCATATTACATATTATATATTGATATTATCATATTACATATTATATATTGATATCATCATATTACATATTATATATTGATATTATCATATTACATATTATATATTGATATTTTCATATTACATATTATATATTGATATTATCATATTACATTTTATATATTGATATTATCATATTACATGTTATATATTGAGATTATCATATTACATATTATATATTGATATTATTATATTACATATTATATATTGATATCATCATATTACATATTATATATTGATATCATCATATTACATATTATATATTGATATTATCATATTAAATATTATATATCGATATTATCATATTACATGTTATATATTGAAATTATCATATTACATATCATATATTGATATTATCATATTACATATTATATATTGATATTATTATATTACATATTATATATTAATATTATCATATTACATGTTATATATTAATATTATCATATTACATATTATATATTGATATCATCATCTTACATATTATATATTTATATTATCATATTACATATTATATATTGATATTATCATATTACATATTATATATTGAGATTATCATATTACATGTTATATATTGAGATTATCATATTACATATTATATATTTATATTATCATATTACATATTATATATTGATATTATCGTATTACATATTGTATATTGAGATTATCATATTACATATTATATATTGATATTATCATATTACATATTATATATTGATATTATCATATTACATATTATATATTGAGATTATCATATTACATATTATATATTGATATCATCATATTACATATTATATATTGATATCATCATATTACATATTATATATTGATATCGTCCTATTACATATTATATATTGATATTATCATATTACATATTATATATTGATATCATCATATTACATATTATATATTGATATTATCATATTACATATTAGATATTGATATTATCATATTACATGTTATATATTGAGATTATCATATTACATATTATATATTTATATTATCATATTACATATTATATATTGATATTATCGTATTACATATTGTATATTGAGATTATCATATTACATATTATATATTGATATTATCATATTACATATTATATATTGATATTATCATATTACATATTATATATTGAGATTATCATATTACATATTATATATTGATATCATCATATTACATATTATATATTGATATCATCATATTACATATTATATATTGATATCGTCCTATTACATATTATATATTAATATTATCATATTACATATTATATATTGATATTACCATATTACATATTATATATTGAGATTATCATATTACATATTATATATTAATATTATCATATTACATATTATATATTGATATCATCATATTACATATTATATATTGATATTATTATATTACATATTATATATTAATATTATCATATTACATATTATATATTAATATTATCATATTACATATTATATAGTGATATAATCATATTACATATTATATATTGATATTATCATCTATCTATCTATCTTGGTCGATTTTCACATCGATTATTATTTATATATTGAGATTATCGTATTAGATGTTATATATTGAAATTATCATATTACATATTATATATTGATATTATCATGCTACATATTATATATTGATATTATCATATTACATATTATATATTGATATCATCATATTACATATCATATATTGATATTATCATATTACATATTATATATTGATATTACATTACATGTTATATATTGAGATTATCATATTACATATTATATATTGAAATTATCATATTACATGTTATATATTTAGATTATCATATTACATAATATATATTAATATTATCATATTACATATTATATATTGAAATTATCATATTACATATTATATATTGATATTATCATGCTACATATTATATATTGATATTATCATATTACATATTATATATTGATATTACATTACATGTTATATATTGAGATTATCATATTACATATTATATATTGAAATTATCATATTACATGTTATATATTTAGATTATCATATTACATAATATATATTAATATTATCATATTACATATTATATATTGAAATTATCATATTACATATTATATATTGATATTATCATGGTACATATTATATATTGAGATTATCATATTACATATTATATATTGATATTACATTACATGTTATATATTGAGATTATCATATTACTTATTATATATTGAAATTATCATATTACATGTTATATATTTAGATTATCATATTACATATTATATATTGATATTATCATATTACATATTATATATTGATATTATCATATTACATGTTATATATTGAGATTATCATATTACATATTATATATTTATATTATTATATAACATATTATATATTGATATTATCATATTACATGTTATATATTGAGATTATCATATTACATAATATATATTGATATTATCATCTATCTNTTATAGATTGATATGATAATTTTAATTATTATTTATTTATATTATAATATTACTTGTTATATATTTAGATTATCATATTACATATTATATATTGATATTATCATATTACATATTATATATTGATATTATCATATTACATGTTATATATTGAGATTATCATATTACATATTATATATTTATATTATTATATAACATATTATATATTGATATTATCATATTACATGTTATATATTGAGATTATCATATTACATAATATATATCTATATTATTATATAACATATCATATATTGATATTATCATATTACATATTATATATTGATATTATCATGCTACATATTATATATTGAGATTATCATATTACATATTATTTATTGATATTACATTACATGTTATATATTGAGAGTATCATATTACATATTATATATTGATATTATTATATTACATGTTATATATTTAGATTATCATATTACATATTATATATTGATATTTTCATATTACATATTATATATTGATATTATCATATTACATATTATATATTGATATTATCATATTACATGTTATATATTGAGATTATCATATTACATATTATATATTGGTATTATTATATAACATATTATATATTGATATTATCATATTACATATTATATATTGATATTATCACGCTACATATTATATATTGATATTATCATATTAAATATTACATATTTATATTATCATATTACACATTATATATTAATATTATCATATTACATATTATATATTGATATTATCATATTACATGTTATATATTTAGATTATCATATTACATATTATATATTGAGATTATCATATTACATATTATATACTGATATTATCATATTACATATTATATATTGAGATTATCATATTACATATTATATATTGATATTATCATATTACATATTATATATTGATATTATCATATTACATGTTATATATTGATATTATCATATTACATAATATATATCTATATTATTATATAACATATCATATATTGATATTATCATATAACATATTATATATTGATATTATCATGCTACATATTATATATTGATATTATCATATTACATATTATATATTAATATTATCATATTACATATTATATATTGATATTATCATATTACATATTATATATTGATATCACCATGCTACATATTATATATTGAGATTATCATATTACATTTTATATATTGATATTATCATATTACATATTATATATTGATATTATCATATTACATATTATATATTGATATCGTCATATTACATGTTATATATTGATATTATCATATTACATGTTATATATTTAGATTATCATATTACATATTATATATTGATATCATCATATTATATATTATATATTGATATCATCATATTACATATTATATATTGATATTATCATATTACATATTATATATTAATATTATCATATTACATATTATATATTGATATTATCATATTACATGTTATATATTGATATTATCATATTACATATTATATATTGATATTATCATCTTACATATTATATATTGATATTATCATATTACATATTATATATTGATATTATCATATTACATATTATATATTGAGATTCATTCAAATTAAGGTAGAAATTACAAATGACATTAAATTCAAATTAGAAATGAAATAAAAGTCAAAAATGTAAAATAAAATGAACACAAAAATTAAAATTTTGTCGAGTAGCAATTTCAGGTGTCTTCTTATTTTGGGTATTTTGTGATATTTTGTAGATCACGATGTAAAGTTTACCATGGAGTTTTAAAAATTTGTTGTGATTTCTATAAACTGCCAAAACTCATAATTTTTAGTCTGTTCTGCTCTGAAACACAAACTGCAAAGAAGAATTATTAAATAGTCAGTGATTGAATTCAACTCAATATAACTGTCTCTTACAAGAATGCCATGGATTTGTGTTTTAGGAGTAAAGAAGTTGTCCCTTCAAAATGCCACTATAATTTTTACCAGATTTTTACAACAAAATCAGGTGTTACTCCAAAATGTTATGTAACAATTGATGAGACAATTCACCACTTTTTGTCTAATTGGCCTGAGACTCAATACTGTTTGTCTATAAGAATTTATTTAATGTTCAATTTAATATACGTTTCCAATACTATGTAAATTGGTAAGTCTTTCCAGTTATATAATCTTATATATTTGAATAATAGGACACAATGATAGCGAGTTCCACCACACAACGGGTTGTAGGTTCGACAAGAGGATGGGTTCTTCTGGCAAACCAAAGCCAAGAAAGCATAAGACAGGACAGGTATTTGGCACTTTGATTTGTTCCTACACTACTCAAAAACTG
Source organism: Morbakka virulenta (assembly GCA_003991215.1). Lineage (NCBI taxonomy): Eukaryota > Metazoa > Cnidaria > Cubozoa > Carybdeida > Carukiidae > Morbakka > Morbakka virulenta. Next base: position 241,507 of record RDPX01000475.1, read on the forward strand.
CTCTTTTCAGAGCAACCACATGCAACAAGCTACAGTGATATTTGATTTTTCCAATCTGATGACACCATACGTGCAAAAATGTTCTGGAAAATATATGAAGGTCTTAAAGAAGAAAGTTCTCCCTGATTGATATTGCTAACGTCCTACTGAAATGGTGAAGATTCACTATTGTTAAATTAATTGTGTCAAGATTGAGTCGAATGACACTTTAGTCATTTGAGTGAATTGGGATTATAGATCGGAGAATCCTAGCATAAAGGTCCTTAGAAATAAGAGGTGAAACTTAATAATCATAGATTTATTTCATCATGCTAATACCATGTTGGTAGAAAAAGAGGCATAAAGCACATAATATGGCTGAAATTTATTTCTGAACCAATTTCCAAAACTAAAAAAACGAGAAAAGCATGACTTTAAAGTCATTAATAGTGCCTCTGAGGTGGAAAATTGATACAGCTTTTACTTTCTATCTTAACAACCCTCTCTCCCCTGTCTATTGATTTTTAAAAACCTGCTTGCGTGACATTTGTGTATACCAATACGTTTTGTATCCATGTGATTCGTGAACAGATGTTCTACTGTCAGTGTATAAATGATAATTCACTTTTAGACTTAGCCATGATCTCCATTTATTGACCACACCCAGGAGCGGATTCAGACCGTAGCAACCATTGCTATAGCAACGGTCAGAATGGCTATTTGATGAAATAACAAAAAATTCCCTGAATGTTCTATATTCAATAAAATCCTTTGCCCAAGTTAACGTTTGCATCCTGGTTGTATTTGTTTGATCTTCCAACCCATTTCATGCCTGTCAACCTCCTACAAAAAATGATACAGGTTGGGATTTTTTTCGGTGAGGATATTTGAGTACTTGATGGATTGAAATTGTGTGCCAGACCAACTAGACATCTCGATTATCTTTTTGCTTCAAAAAAAGCTTGAAAGTAAGGAAAGGTGTTAGAGAAAATATAAATAAAAATTATTGTGCCATTTCTGTTGCCAAAAACAAATCTCTTGTCTATTTTCCTGGTGTTCGATTCAAAAAGCTGATCACTACTACAATAAATAAAATTGACCACGAACGTCCAGGTTGCAATGACCGGTTGTGATGTCAATTGTTCAAGGGCCCTTACATAAGTTCCACCCTGCGGTCATGAACGATACCTTGAATATTACTTTGCAAAATTAGACACAGTACAGTAAGGTGAAAATTGAGGAAAGCCACCGGTCAAGGAAATGAATTTTAATGCCACCTTTTTGCACTCCAAATCCTATTTATTTATTTTTAATAATATTTATTTATTATTTATTTATTTTTTACAGTAGAAATTTCTCCACAATCATAAATATCATCATTAGTAGATGCAAAGGAGAATGAGGAAACCACAGAAAATGGCCGCTTGCAGTGATGGAGGTACAAAACAAGATTTTTCAAAAAGGTTAGAAAAAATTGTTCATTGTGAGACTGCAAAAGAAGTAAAACTCGGAATTAATTCTCTGCTTGCAGCAAGTTTTAATCTTTCTGTTATTTACATGTGAGCTTTGTACAAAGGGTTCAGTTATGTACGTTATATATATATATTGTGCCCACAATATACATGTACATATACTCAATCTGCAGACGGTACCGTTTCGCCCTTTGTGGACGAATCAGAGCAGCACAGAGCTTCTGAGACATCACTCAGACATCACTCTGAAACATAACTCTTTGGTCATGTTGCGGAGCAAACACAGCCTAAAGAGATATTGTGGGATCCTGTTAGATTGTTCAAACTACGCAAGCGCATGATCATACATTATCATCAACAATATACATGTACATATACTCAATCTGCAGACAGTACCGTTTCGCCCTTTGTGGACGAATCAGAGCAGCACAGAGCTTCTGAGACATCACTCAGACATCACTCTGAAACATAACTCTTTGGTCATGTTGCGGAGCAAACACAGCCTAAAGAGATATTGTGGGATCCTGTTAGATTGTTCAAACCACGCAAGCGCATGATCATACATTATCATCAACAATATACATGTACATATACTCAATCTGCAGACAGTACCGTTTCGCCCTTTGTGGACGAATCAGAGCAGCACAGAGCTTCTGAGACATCACTCAGACATCACTCTGAAACATAACTCTTTGGTCATGTTGCGGAGCAAACACAGCCTAAAGAGATATTGTGGGATCCTGTTTGATTGCTCAAACTACGCAAGCGCATGATCATACATTATCATCAACAATATACATGTACATATACTCAATTTGCAGATTGAGCATATGTACATGTACATGTATATTGTTGATGATAATATATTGTGCCATTAAATAAAAAAACAATACCAAAGGTGGGTTCTGCAATTAGGGGACTGCAGAGCTATAAAAGACCATTATGAAAAGAACGCAGCAAATGGTTAATTGAAGTTACTTTGGGGCTATAAAAGAATGTGGACCTTCAATAAGGACATGATAAACGATTTTCTTTTTGTTATTTTTTTATTGTGTCTCCTTTAGAAGTAAAAAAGAAGGTTTTGCAAAGGTTTGTGATTTCTTACAGCCTTTATGTGTACTGTATTCATTTGTATGATTTATATTTACCAATTAGCTAGTTTATTATATAAACTTTTATTTATTCAATTCAAAGAAAATACGCATGCAAAAGTATTTCAATTTTGCTGCTTTAACAAATTCTGAATAAAAATCATGACAGAAGAAAGCAGGTACTGACAAGTACTGACAAGCAATCAACTGGTGTTAACAAGTAGGAATGGTGCCATAACACAACAAGTATGTTCATTTTATTGTAGTTTCTCAGGAGAACCATTTCATGATAGAAACTTTATGTCATGAGTCGTAAGCTTATCCTGAGCTAGGTTTCATGAGGTACTTGCCCACATCTTCAGTCTTAAATATAGGAGTAGGATGTCGTGAGTCGTAAGCTTATTCTGAGCTAGGTTTCATGAGGTACTTGCCCACATCTTCAGTCTTAAATATAGGAGTAGGGTGTCATGAGTCGTAAGCTTTTTCTGAGCTAGGTTTCATGAGGTACTTGCCCACATCTTTAGTCTTAAATATAGGAGTAGGGTGTCATGAGTCGTAAACATTTTCTGAGCTAGGTTTCATGAGGTACTTGCCCACATCTTCAGTCTTAAATATAGGAGTAGGGTGTCATGAGTCGTAAGCTTTTTCTGAGCTAGGTTTCATGAGGTACTTGCCCACATCTTTAGTCTTAAATATAGGAGTAGGGTGTCATGAGTCGTAAACATTTTCTGAGCTAGGTTTCATGAGGTACTTGCCCACATCTTCAGTCTTAAATATAGGAGTAGGGTGTCATGAGTCGTAAGCTTTTTCTGAGCTAGGTTTCATGAGGTACTTGCCCACATCTTTAGTCTTAAATATAGGAGTAGGGTGTCATGAGTCGTAAACATTTTCTGAGCTAGGTTTCATGAGGTACTTGCCCACATCTTCAGTCTTAAATATAGGAGTAGGGTGTCATGAGTCGTAAGCTTTTTCTGAGCTAGGTTTCATGAGGTACTTGCCCACATCTTTAGTCTTAAATATAGGAGTAGGGTGTCATGAGTCGTAAACATTTTCTGAGCTAGGTTTCATGAGGTACTTGCCCACATCTTCAGTCTTAAATATAGGAGTAGGGTGTCATGAGTCGTAAGCTTTTTCTGAGCTAGGTTTCATGAGGTACTTGCCCACATCTTTAGTCTTAAATATAGGAGTAGGGTGTCATGAGTCGTAAACATTTTCTGAGCTAGGTTTCATGAGGTACTTGCCCACATCTTCAGTCTTAAATATAGGAGTAGGGTGTCATGAGTCGTAAGCTTTTTCTGAGCTAGGTTTCATGAGGTACTTGCCCACATCTTTAGTCTTAAATATAGGAGTAGGGTGTCATGAGTCGTAAACATTTTCTGAGCTAGGTTTCATGAGGTACTTGCCCACATCTTCAGTCTTAAATATAGGAGTAGGGTGTCATGAGTCGTAAGCTTTTTCTGAGCTAGGTTTCATGAGGTACTTGCCCACATCTTTAGTCTTAAATATAGGAGTAGGGTGTCATGAGTCGTAAACATTTTCTGAGCTAGGTTTCATGAGGTACTTGCCCACATCTTCAGTCTTAAATATAGGAGTAGGGTGTCATGAGTCGTAAGCTTTTTCTGAGCTAGGTTTCATGAGGTACTTGCCCACATCTTTAGTCTTAAATATAGGAGTAGGGTGTCATGAGTCGTAAACATTTTCTGAGCTAGGTTTCATGAGGTACTTGCCCACATCTTCAGTCTTAAATATAGGAGTAGGGTGTCATGAGTCGTAAGCTTTTTCTGAGCTAGGTTTCATGAGGTACTTGCCCACATCTTTAGTCTTAAATATAGGAGTAGGGTGTCATGAGTCGTAAACATTTTCTGAGCTAGGTTTCATGAGGTACTTGCCCACATCTTCAGTCTTAAATATAGGAGTAGGGTGTCATGAGTCGTAAGCTTTTTCTGAGCTAGGTTTCATGAGGTACTTGCCCACATCTTTAGTCTTAAATATAGGAGTAGGGTGTCATGAGTCGTAAACATTTTCTGAGCTAGGTTTCATGAGGTACTTGCCCACATCTTCAGTCTTAAATATAGGAGTAGGGTGTCATGAGTCGTAAGCTTTTTCTGAGCTAGGTTTCATGAGGTACTTGCCCACATCTTTAGTCTTAAATATAGGAGTAGGGTGTCATGAGTCGTAAACATTTTCTGAGCTAGGTTTCATGAGGTACTTGCCCACATCTTCAGTCTTAAATATAGGAGTAGGGTGTCATGAGTCGTAAGCTTTTTCTGAGCTAGGTTTCATGAGGTACTTGCCCACATCTTTAGTCTTAAATATAGGAGTAGGGTGTCATGAGTCGTAAACATTTTCTGAGCTAGGTTTCATGAGGTACTTGCCCACATCTTCAGTCTTAAATATAGGAGTAGGGTGTCATGAGTCGTAAGCTTTTTCTGAGCTAGGTTTCATGAGGTACTTGCCCACATCTTTAGTCTTAAATATAGGAGTAGGGTGTCATGAGTCGTAAACATTTTCTGAGCTAGGTTTCATGAGGTACTTGCCCACATCTTCAGTCTTAAATATAGGAGTAGGGTGTCATGAGTCGTAAGCTTTTTCTGAGCTAGGTTTCATGAGGTACTTGCCCACATCTTTAGTCTTAAATATAGGAGTAGGGTGTCATGAGTCGTAAACATTTTCTGAGCTAGGTTTCATGAGGTACTTGCCCACATCTTCAGTCTTAAATATAGGAGTAGGGTGTCATGAGTCGTAAGCTTTTTCTGAGCTAGGTTTCATGAGGTACTTGCCCACATCTTTAGTCTTAAATATAGGAGTAGGGTGTCATGAGTCGTAAACATTTTCTGAGCTAGGTTTCATGAGGTACTTGCCCACATCTTCAGTCTTAAATATAGGAGTAGGGTGTCATGAGTCGTAAGCTTTTTCTGAGCTAGGTTTCATGAGGTACTTGCCCACATCTTTAGTCTTAAATATAGGAGTAGGGTGTCATGAGTCGTAAACATTTTCTGAGCTAGGTTTCATGAGGTACTTGCCCACATCTTCAGTCTTAAATATAGGAGTAGGGTGTCATGAGTCGTAAGCTTTTTCTGAGCTAGGTTTCATGAGGTACTTGCCCACATCTTTAGTCTTAAATATAGGAGTAGGGTGTCATGAGTCGTAAACATTTTCTGAGCTAGGTTTCATGAGGTACTTGCCCACATCTTCAGTCTTAAATATAGGAGTAGGGTGTCATGAGTCGTAAGCTTTTTCTGAGCTAGGTTTCATGAGGTACTTGCCCACATCTTTAGTCTTAAATATAGGAGTAGGGTGTCATGAGTCGTAAACATTTTCTGAGCTAGGTTTCATGAGGTACTTGCCCACATCTTCAGTCTTAAATATAGGAGTAGGGTGTCATGAGTCGTAAACATTTTCTGAGCTAGGTTTCATGAGGTACTTGCCCACATCTTCAGTCTTAAATATAGGAGTAGGGTGTCATGAGTCGTAAACATTTTCTGAGCTAGGTTTCATGAGGTACTTGCCCACATCTTCAGTCTTAAATATAGGAGTAGGGTGTCATGAGTCGTAAGCTTTTTCTGAGCTAGGTTTCATGAGGTACTTGCCCACATCTTTAGTCTTAAATATAGGAGTAGGGTGTCATGAGTCGTAAACATTTTCTGAGCTAGGTTTCATGAGGTACTTGCCCACATCTTCAGTCTTAAATATAGGAGTAGGGTGTCATGAGTCGTAAGCTTTTTCTGAGCTAGGTTTCATGAGGTACTTGCCCACATCTTTAGTCTTAAATATAGGAGTAGGGTGTCATGAGTCGTAAACATTTTCTGAGCTAGGTTTCATGAGGTACTTGCCCACATCTTCAGTCTTAAATATAGGAGTAGGGTGTCATGAGTCGTAAGCTTTTTCTGAGCTAGGTTTCATGAGGTACTTGCCCACATCTTTAGTCTTAAATATAGGAGTAGGGTGTCATGAGTCGTAAACATTTTCTGAGCTAGGTTTCATGAGGTACTTGCCCACATCTTCAGTCTTAAATATAGGAGTAGGGTGTCATGAGTCGTAAACATTTTCTGAGCTAGGTTTCATGAGGTACTTGCCCACATCTTCAGTCTTAAATATAGGAGTAGGGTGTCATGAGTCGTAAACATTTTCTGAGCTAGGTTTCATGAGGTACTTGCCCACATCTTCAGTCTTAAATATAGGAGTAGGGTGTCATGAGTCGTAAACATTTTCTGAGCTAGGTTTCATGAGGTACTTGCCCACATCTTCAGTCTTAAATATAGGAGTAGGGTGTCATGAGTCGTAAGCTTTTTCTGAGCTAGGTTTCATGAGGTACTTGCCTACATCTTCAGTCTTAAATATAGGAGTAGGATGTCGTGAGTCGTAAGCTTTTTCTGAGCTAGGTTTCATGAGGTACTTGCCCACATCTTCAGTCTTAAATATAGGAGTAGGATGTCGTGAGTCGTAAACTTTTTCTGAGCTAGGTTTCATGAGGTACTTGCCCACATCTTCAGTCTTAAATATAGGAGTAGGATGTCGTGAGTCGTAAGTTTTTTCTGAGCTAGGTTTCATGAGGTACTTGCCTACATCTTCAGTCTTAAATATAGGAGTAGGATATCGTGAGTCGTAAGCTTTTTCTGAGCTAGGTTTCATGAGGTACTTGCCTACATCTTCAGTCTTAAATATAGGAGTAGGATATCATGAGTCGTAAGCTTTTTCTGAGCTAGGTTTCATGAGGTACTTCTTCCGTATTCAATCTCTTCAGGTTTTAAGAATAATTGAGCTCCCTAAAATATTAGGAAATATGAACTTGAAGGTAAATTAATAATTTTCTTTTAACTCTCAGTACTGCCTAACAGAAGAAAATGATTATAAGGCCAGAGAAAACGATTAAAAGCAACTAGGGACAAATTATGAATTGAGGAATAAATAAAAAAAGGTCTAGTTAGGAATTCGTGCTTATTAAGAGATAAGAATGATACCAAAACAAATGAAGGAAGAAGAAAGAAAATTGAACACAAAAAAAGATAGAAATTATTTTATAGTAAATGAAATTAATTACTAAAAACAATAAATACAAATTTAATATAGTTTAATAGTAATAGAAGATTATGTGAATTTTTTTCTGCTGAAATCTAACAATTTTCTAGAAATAAATTCTAGACTTATGAAAAATACAATAAAATATAATTAGAAATGATTTGGAGTTATAGACCAGTGTAAAATATGTTTGCACTAAACATGATTTGATTCAGTTCCTATCATGGCCCCATGCCCTACTATGGAGTTATTTTTGCTCTTCCTCCCCCGGATCAGTTTTGAAACCATATCTTGCAATTTTCTACAAATACAACTCCTCTGCATCTAAATTATATTATTTCTACACTTTCCTAACCCTCCATATATGTTGAGATCAGCTAATTTGACCTTGGAAGGGAAGTCGTCCTTCAGTGGAAGAAAGAGCTTTTTGTGCGTAATTGGAATGAGATGTCCATTGATAGAGGTCTAGAAAAAGCCAGCGTACTTATTTGAGAGATATGGCTGAAAAACTGATCTGAAAAAGGGCGACTGGCTCTGTAACCCCTGGTTTGTATCCAATTTGGTGCACACAAGAATGTTAAGCTGTTTGTTTTAAGTATTCTAAAGGACTTGAAGGACTAAAAGTGCACCAAGGAAGATGACGATCCTTGAATGATTGACTTCGATTTTTTCACAAAGTGTTGTTCTTGCTCTCTGAAGTAACTCCGCTTCAGCCTTGTAACTTCTCGAGAACTCTTAAGTTGGAATATCTTGGTGGTTAGAGGTCTCATCTTTTAGTAGGATAAAGATTTCGCCACTTTCATTTCTTGTTGCTACTTTTGTTGAGCCATCAATACAGATATGCATCTGTTCCTTTCTTGGGTATTTAAGTACTAGTTTGCTCTTTGCTACTGATTGAATTCCTTCCTTGAGAATATCGGAAATACTCGGTCTCACCTAGGAAAACTGATTTCGTTTTTAGACTGATACTGTGCGGTATGTTGGAAGTTTCTTTATTCGTTGTTGTTGTTTTTTTTGCAGCAGTTCAGAATTCCATCCCTCCAGTCTTTGGACATAGTACATTATGGTGCTGGATTTTACTCAGTATTTGATGGGATCTGGCTTTTTTTTTGTATTGTATTGTTACTGAGTTGAATAAATTTGGCAAGTTTTAATCAGGACTTTTGTATCTCGTTTACTTTTAAGGTTTTAAAGACCTGTAAGAGTGTTCATGCCCTTCAAGTCATCACATTTACAAAAAAAACCTGATAAAATTGTAAAAGCCAGAAGCCTGAAAATTTGGGAGAATGGAGATTAGGTACTTCCAAAGTAAGAAATCAAGTTTTGTAGCCTACTTTAAGTGTTACTGAAATAGCTAGCGTAAATCTAAGTGTCATGAAATATTGTCGTTCAATATCTTATACAACGGGGTTGAAGCCTGCTAGTGAGCCAGAAGGACAGCTACCCTCCTGCTAATAGGTAAGAACCAAGATAAGAACATTTGTGGGCGGATCATCCATTCCTATTCAAACAATCTACTCTTAATAATCTTAATAAGATAATTTCCAGTTTAATTGATGCAAACTTTCCCAAACTAATATAACAAAATACTCTTTCCTTAATTTTTGCAATTTAGAATTAGGAGCTGAATATCTATGTAGACACAGCTTATACAAGTTGTTACAAAATGTTGCGAAGTAGTTCCCTGCTCTAAAATAGCCAGCTTATTTCTTTTTCCTTTGAAGTGTTAATGGTATAACAGTTATATAACAGCCCACTGAATCCATTGAAATAAAGGGCGGTAAAGGCTGCTGATCTGAGCCGGCCAGGGGCTGGCAAAAATTTGCCGACCTGCGTCACATTTTAGGTCGGCAATGACAGGTCTTTGAAGGTCGGCACTCTGCAATTTGTCGTATGTTGTTTTTCGTTTTTATAACCTGAAGGAAAAAATTGATGCAAGCTCCTTAGTCCAGTAAATTTGATTCACATATTGTCTTGGAAGAACAAGTTTGTTGAACAGCGCAACAAAGTTGGTATTAGCAGCCTCAGACCAATTCAAAGAATACCGATGACGACATCAAAAATTTTGCCTTCTCAGTGTCTTCATGGCGACTGTTTCAAGTGCGAATTGAGTTGCTTGTTCTGATTTATTAATCCGTCAAATTGGCATGCTTCGATAGATGCTATTCAAACGATTTAATGGATCGAAATTAACGTTGAAAATTCTTTTCTTTATGTTTATTTATGTTTACGCTATTTATGCCCTTAACGCTATTTAAGCTATTACTCATTTACGCTATTATTTACTTAAAGCTATTTATGTTGAAAATCCTGCTCTTTGAGTTTTTCTAAGACCAAAACTTTCAAAGAATTTGAGTGTTTAATTTCAACAGAAAAGCGAAAATATTTATCTGCCCGTGTGGATATATTGTTTATCTATTATTGATACAACGAATTCTTTGCTGAATGTAAGGGAACCAAAATGATTGAATTGATTGAAATGAAAAAACAAACTAAAGAGATTTAACATTTTTAAGATCAAAGAAATGCAAGAAAACCCATTGTATTGTGGAGAAGGAACGTTTTTCATTTAAAGTGGAAAAAACTTTCAGTGCTTTCAGTATCAACATCCATTGAATTTATCTGTCACTCACACTCTTTTGCAGAAGACCACTCATCGCTAGAAATATCGTTAAGTGGAATGTCACACATATCAGTCGGCATTCGATTCATCTTCTGATTCAACGGGTAGACTCGACGCAGTCGAAGCACTTTGATTTGATTCTCTCGTTCTCGTCCTTAAAGCAGGATAATTGTGACCATCAGAACGTCGCGGCTGCTTCCGAATTTCGTCGCTGGAGTACTCTGTCATGAACATTTCTATAGCATGTTCATGACGGCCAGCGCTAAAATCTTGGTCACTGCGCAATCTTAAAATAGCCTCCAACCCAGCATTCTTAAAAGATTGCCGATTTTCCAAAACATTTGCCACAGAAAGGAAAACAGACTCTCCGTTTCTGCGTTTGATGAAGGCATGGCGATTTCAATCATTGCAATGTGAAGAATGCTGGTTATGTCAATCATTTCTTGTCGACAGAACAAGTACGGCCAGACTTTATCACAATACTTCCCACGTAAAAATCTATTAACATGTTCGTGCAGTGTTTCTAGTTCACATTTTAGACGCTGTTGATCATAGCCATCTGCCACGAGCAGTGGGCGAAATCCAGAGGCATGAGGTCGTCAACTTCCATGACTGAATATGCGTCCGTATCCCCAAAAACGGCGACTGCAGCAAAAAGCTGTGGAGACCTTGATGCTTCCACAGCAGGGCAGAAGCGTTCCTTCAAACTGTCTACGAGAGAATTCACGATTCTTCGCATTTTAATGCAGGTTCATTCAAGGAAAGCAAGGTCTCCTTTTATCAAGTAGCTGTAGAATAGGACATTATTTTCTTCGATGTCCCTATGGACTCATCTTTTATGATCAGTTGGACCAGAAGTGTCCGCTTTCATCTTCGAAATGATGCTTGACGTAACAGGGAAAACGTCAGGGTTTTTCAGTGCATCACTGTTTTCAGTTTGTAGCAACACATCAAGCCTCTTTAGAATGTTTAATGTCTTTGCACAGTTTGTGATGAGACCCGACAAAATGAGCTGGTTGTCTTGGAGCAGTTTGCTGAGCAGCTGAATTAAGGACAGAACATCCTACTTGCATGCATTAAACAAAATTCTGTCAGATTGACAAAGCAATCTTTTCATTCCTTCTAGTTTGGGTTTCAACTGCTTCATAGTATTATTGTGGGGCTTTCTAAATTTGATGGTTGTAGAAGCCTATTAAAATCGGCAGGTTTTTGTTTTGCGAGTCCAGATTTGCAAGTTAGTGTTCCACACACCTTGTACCGGCTGGCCTTTTGTACTTACGAATTTTCTCACCCTGAAGCAGACCCTGACCTTTGAACGCCAATGAAGGTTAGCCTTCCGAAAAAGATAATACACGTTGGTGCAACCTTCCTCGCATATCATGTTAAGATTTGAATCTTTGAACGCATCGAGGATGGCGAGTTCAAATCTGTGACTGGGACACCACACCTGTGTGTACTGTTTACCAATGTCATTTTTGATCAGATTAAACAGAGTTTTGTTTACAGCTGCTCCATCAGAACAAAGTTCGATTTCATGTTCTGCCCAGTTTAACTTCAACTCCATTTTTTCAAACGAGTTTTTCAGGGCGATTTTCAAACCTAAGGTATTCGCGTCTTCTTCTTTTTCAAGAGACATGGCTGAATATTTTGGTGTACTGGCTGAAGCTGTCTTAATTAAGAACAACTCCTTTTCGTCCATTGTCTTTGCCAATCTGCTTCCATCGTTCAAGATGCTATCGTAGCGGATCTTGTCAGTGTTGATGGGGTCAGTGATGGCAGTCAAGCGGCTACTCTTGCTCAAGTATTTGATCATCGCACTGCACGTGGTGTTATAACAAAAGCCCTTGCCAAAGTCAACCTGAAAACGACGAAATTTTACAATACGTTTACCTTTTCGGGAAAAACTTCGTCGGGAAAAAGTGGGGAATTTTCGCATCAACTGGGCAAATTGGTGACTAATGGCACTCTGAATGTATGGCAACAGGGTGGTTTTGCGTGGAATACCAGAGATATTCTTGCTTCTCTCAGAAGCCTTTGCTTCTTACAAACCCACATGGATTGTTCCTCCTTCCTTTGCAAATCGCGCTTCCTCAGACAAACGAAGGACAGCCTTTCCGTGAGTCTGATACTGATTTACGTGGTCTCTGAAATTGTTTTTCTTGACGACTGATGTTCCTTTGATGAAAGTTTTGCTAGCAATGGCAGCTACTCCCTTGTTGTTGTTGTTGTTGTTGTTGTCGGAACTGGCAGTCCCAAACTACTTGTAAAATTTACGACATGTCGCACGCCAAACATTCGTGACGACGTCATCTCCTCCCACTTCAAAACCAAGGCTTTTGTAGTCCCAACCTTGAATAACCTTTTTTGTGGGCATCGTACAGAAAGAAAAACTAGTGCTGCAGTAAAGACTTCTTTTTCTCTCTTGCAAACTCGACGCCATACAAAGAATAAACAGGTGTGACGTGTGGCACGAAATGATGAAATGAATGCAGATACAAAATGAATGATAACCATTTCCTTGTTGACAAGCTTTCTGAATAAAAGACACGTATGTTTATCCTGATGATGTAATCTCTCTCTCTCACTCTAGGTGCCGTATCCATTTCCAGACGTGGGCGATCATGGCTTTCCACAGATTCCTATCTCTCATCAGCAGATCTCCAGCTTTTACGTTTTCCTTCTCACTTGCTGATGTAACCAACTTGTTTGTTTCCTGTGTTCATGTCCAACATAGTGACGTACTCCCCTGGATTACGTCATCTTTGTGTTCATGTCAAACATCTTTTGTTTTTCTGTTTTAATTGGAGGACAGATGGATGTTGAAAAGATTGCTTTGGTTTGTTTTTAAGTGGATCATTGTGTGGCGCTTAAAGTGCAGATGATGTTTGTGGGTTGACGGTTGAAGTGGGGATAATGATAATCTGCATGGAGCAAGTGAAATACACTTGAATTTGTAATTATATTTATTTCTTGTCTGTATGAAATGGATTTCTTATGGATATTTCTTGATGGATTTGAGGTCGGCAAAATTAACGAATTTTTGTTTAAGGTCGGCTTGCCGACAAACAGCTGAGAAGAGGTCGGCACGGTCTTGTCGACGCTGAGGTAAGTGGGGCCGGCATTAAGGTCGGCATTGGCAAATGTCGACCTGAATTCAGAGGGCTGAATAAAATTTGCAGATCGCTAAATATGTTTAGTATTTCTGTGGGGTGTTATGTTTATTACATTCTCTTACCATACCGCAAATAACCCCTCCAGCTACCGAACTAATGGTGGGATTAGTTATTTCAAAACAACCTCCAAGTGACATTTTTGCCTAACCGACCTCGTCTCCAACCCGGCTAAACAAAGAAGTCACAAGAACAGTGTAAACAATACCCATTGGACTCAACGTGAAAGCGTCGTGTTCGATACCGTCGCACTGCTGGTGCAACAGGACGTCTGGGATAGTCCGTCAGTGACTGTCACATTACCTGTACGTATCCGATCTTCAGATCGTTGCTATTAAGGATTGGTTAATGAAACTTTCGAAGAATTTACCAGACTGTAAAACAGAAGAATGTCTTCACTGAGGTGGAAAGGATAAAAAGGAACAGTACCTTCAATTCTTGATTACTTAAAAATAAAAGTAGAGTCGCTTCTACTCTTAGTATACTTGCTTATTCTATGCTCAAAGTCAAACAAGAGTTTTGTGTTTGTTCGTACAACTGAACCAGACGACCACGAAATCGAAAACGTCTACGCATCCTTTAATGAGCTGAAGTAAATGTGTAAATCAAATGAGATCACAACTGTCGTGGATGACATCAGCACCAAAGTGTGCTCCAAAAAGGAAGAGAAAACCATATTATCACCAAGACCAAAAATACATGGTTTTGTTGAACGAGTCTCGATGCAAACAAAATTTTCAATGAGATCAGAGAGGTTTCTATTTTACTGTCCGCCCCACTTTCAAAATGTATGTTTAAAGAAGGCTATGTTTTGCATGAGTTTCAAGATATAGGGAACTCATAGGAAGGAATACTTTCAGTCCTTATTAGACAATGATGAACAAAAACTTGAAGATGTCCTCTTTAAGACAGCTGAAACAGGATCTACTATTCTAAAGTCTAACGTGCATTAGGCTATTGGGAAGAAAAAATATAGGACGCTTGTGGCTCAGATAAAGTATGCAAAGAAATGCTCAAAGCATTGGATAAAGAGGAAGTTGTAGTTGGCTGAAACGTGATTACTAAACTGTACAAAACTGGCGAGTTTTCAATAGAAATACTGAAAGCTATATTAAAAAGTTTCTTTTGAAGGTTCTTGGAACCCGTGAAAATGCGTACTTTAAGACTATTAGTCTAATGCGTCATATTCTTAAAATACTCCTTGACACCATCGCAGAATGGATTAAACGAAATATTTTCCAGAGATACCTTAGAAACAGTTCGGTTTCATGAAAAACAGTATAACAATAAATGAAAATCTTTACCATGATAATACTAAGTAAAAGGGTCACATAGCTTAGCAGGATCCCCCCCCCCACACACACACACACACCTTCTTTGATCACAAAGACATTCGACAGGGTGCGTCAAGAAGATATTAATAAAATAAATTGAAATTGATGACAAAAATTGGCGTGTAATTAGATCGGTCTACAGATCGGACTACAGCCGAAAAGTAGCTGTACCTGCAACGGAAGATATGACCAATTGGCTTTCCATTAAACGGAGAGCTGGGCAGGGAAGTATTATTTCAATAGACCTCTCTTATTTGTGCTCAGAGGTGATGTTGAGAAAGCTCAACAACAAAACGATGTAATTCATGGTTTGTCGGTTCATAATTGACAATCATCGTTATTGTCATGATAAGGTCTCACTACCATCGTCAACATAGGATATGTGAAAGCTCTTGGATGCTGTTTCAGAAACAAGTGAGTTACTTGCTCTGCAAAAGGACAAATTGTATGGTCATTATGAAGTGTGAGGTCCCACCAATATGCCCACTCCATTACAACAACCCTCTCGTTGAAAAGGTTTCGTCATTGTACTGCTTTGGGCCACTACTGATTTCGGTTGTTAAATGTAAGAAAGAAATCAGTCAAAGAATTGCAATAGCAAAGACACCTATCTATCTTTAACAAAAGCAAAGTTTCTATAAAATTCAAAATCTGCTAACTCAAAGCCTTTGCCTGGCCAACCTTCTCTGTGGATGCGACTTATAGATATCCCTCTTTGATCCTTTTTGTATAAAAAGAAACGAATGTCATCTAATCTTTAAAAGGAGAGCTTATCTCGTTGATAGAAACTTTCCTTTTTTATCCTCTTGTGAAAGGACGTGTATTGATTTTTTTTGACGTGGATTAAAAAGATAGCCTTTGGAAAATTTTAAAAAGTGAAAAATATGAGCATATCAACAGCTAGCTAGAAACAGCTGCTGTCTGAATTAGTAGTTGGGGTTTTATTTCAAGCTAAAAGTATATAAAACTTACCACATAATTTTTTAAATCAAGCTTGCTCCGACATGTAAACTCATATCACTAAATTAACTACTAGGTCATAAAAACTCTCGAATATTAAAGTAAATGTAATTGTTATAATAATTTTGTCTTTCGAAAATGATCAATTCTAGCTTAAAAAATTTTTTTAATTACAATAACTAATCCTTTCTGAGATCACTTCAAGAAATGACTTTTTTACTATAAATGTAAGAGCTTTATCATGTCATAAGTCGTAAGCTTTTTCCGAGCTACGTTTCGAGAGATACTTCTCCCTCAGGCTACTGAAATGACTAGGTACGGCTATTTTATACTTTGGTTTTGCTGCATTGCAGGGAATGGATTTTTTCTTTTATTTTTCTTGTTTTCTTTTATTTTCTTGTTTTCTTTTGTTTTTCTTGTTTTCTTTTATTTTTCTTGTTTTCTTTTATTTTTCTTGTTTTCTTTAATTTTTCTTGTTTTCTTTTATTTTCTTGTTTTCTTTTATTTTTCTTGTTTTCTTTAATTTTTCTTGTTTTCTTTTATTTTTCTTGTTTTCTTTTATTTTTCTTGTTTTCTTTTATTTTTCTTGTTTTCTTTTATTTTTCTTGTTTTCTTTTATTTTTCTTGTTTTNTTTTTTTTTTTTTTTTTTTTTTTTTTTTTTTTTTTTTTTTTTTTTTTTTTTTTTTTTTTTTTTTTTTTTTTTTTTCTTGTTTTCTTTTATTTTTCTTGTTTTTTTTTATTTTTCTTGTTTTCTTTTATTTTTCTTGTTTTCTTTTATTTTTCTTGTTTTCTTTTATTTTTCTTGTTTTCTTTTATTTTTCTTGTTTTCTTTTATTTTTCTTGTTTTCTTTTATTTTTCTTGTTTTCTTTTATTTTTCTTGTTTTCTTTTATTTTTCTTGTTTTCTTTTATTTTTCTTGTTTTCTTTTATTTTTCTTGTTTTCTTTTATTTTTCTTGTTTTCTTTTATTTTTCTTGTTTTCTTTTATTTTTCTTGTTTTCTTTTATTTTTCTTGTTTTGTTTTCTTTTATTTTTCAGGGAAAATTGCACCACGAATGTCAAACTAAAGGTTTTGTGAAACTTTTCAAAGTCTATTAAAATATTTATGGTCATTTAAATACTGCTTAGTTTTGTTCTTGAGTTCTGGTGGATCTATGCTGGTCTAAAAATAATTATATATTTTTTGTTGCAGCGAATTTTCAGTTTTACAGGGTAAAATCTGGATTGAATAGGGGGTACGTTGTGTATGAAATCAATGCAAAAAGTTTATGCAAAAATAGGATTTCATTAGTATCATCCAGAGTATCAAATTGTCAGATGTCGACCTCTTAATCCTTAATACTGTTATACATTATTAGAATCCCTAGAGATGGAATACTTGTGTTAGTATGCAATTTGTCGCAGACAGAGGCCGTGTAACATAATGATGATGGTGGTGATGATGATGATACTGCAAGGTATCGATACTTCACAAGTTCTACAAAAGGGCATCTGTAGTATATAATCCTCAACTGTGGAAAAGGAGGGACTTGGTTAATAGTGTAACACCCTTTAAAAACCTCAGAAGTTGTGTCAAAAAATCACATTTTTCAGTGGAAGGTAATGACAATAGCTGTAAGGCTGTTTCACAAGTATTAACCTCCTTTCGCTATTTCGAGTCAATACCCGTAGAGCGCCAAAGTTTTTCGGATTGTCGAACGGGGATTTAAAAATCTACATCTTTATTTACTATTACATTCTTCTGTAATATAGTGTAGTTAAAAGATTGCAAAGGTCTAGAGGATCTCTACATCTAGCACTGTAGATATCGGAAGATTTGAAAAGAGTTGGTCGCAATACTGCACGTCAATCCGAATGTACCACATTGCTATGAAATATATTGTTATTGATAAATCATCCTTTTGAGGGACTCATACTACTCTAGGTTTTGACCAACGGACTGGGAAAAAACTTGATTAATATACTTTCAAAATTTGAAAGTATCCTATCTAAACATGAAGGATATGATATTCTTGAATTACATCAGTCGAAACGCTGGGTCAGTGATAAATTTCTATTAGTTAACTTTCTTCTTCCAGCTAAGAAGCATTCACATCGGATGGCCATCTTTTAGGGACCAAATTGTTTAGCTGCTTTAAGAGTTGTACACTACTAGCATTTAACGTCCTAGATTTGATATTATCAATTTGGCTTTTGTTGAACGATATCTAAGCAGATCTACTTTCAAAGTTTGTACAAAGGGACTCCTTTAAGAACAACATAACTTTCAACTCTTGGGTGAAAAAAATATTTCCCCTTCGTGATGAATAGATTAATATTTTCCTAACCGTTAATTGTTTACTTAAATCACAGCTGGTTCCTATGACGCTTGTATCTGATTCCTCCAAACCTTCAGACAATATAAAAATTTCTCAGCTCATCTTTAATTGCACGCGCGTCTTCTCTATTGCTAGTTTTTGTGATATTCCATTGTGCGCTGCTTGTTTAACTGAGTGGACGGATGTATTCTTTGAAAGAAACGCGAAAGTGTTTATGCAATGCGAAGAAAGAATACTGTAAGCCATAAACTGCCTGAATAGGTTACGCAGCGTATTGTGAATACCTTGCTAATCTTTTACCTCTGTAGGTTTGTAGAAAACAAATCTATGCTGTATATTTCGTTAAAGAAACTTCTTAGTGCATAGAAATCATTAATTGATTTTACAATATCAGAACCAGCAAGCTTTAGTCAACGGTTCATACAGTGCAATATAAATCTTAGAGAGAACTGCTTTTACAACTTTGCATGTCAAATGAACCAGGACAAATAAAGACTATGAGGTCTTTGACAAGTCACTCCTTGTCGCATAATTATTTAGCTTAGGGAGTAACCACGCATTCACAAATAATCTGTGCGATTTGGCCCGACAGGTTGACAATGCCAAGAAACATACAGCTTAGTACACGCCACTGACCAAATATATATGAAATGGATGCTGTTTTAGCTAATTGCTGTACATACGTCCATAAGTATTGCAACATTTCTCTATTCTGCTTTAATGTTTTCACAAAAATTTGCATACATACTTGCAAGAAAATCTTGACTGGTGGGCTGTTTCTAACCAAGTAACATCCCTTTCTTGTAGTTCAATTAGGTCTGGATAATTAGAGAGCATACGATTTTGATATGGAATAAAATGTGTTTTTAAAGACACCTTTCTGCTTATCTCCATCGTTAGTTGTAGATATTTTTATTAAATTTCGTTTCTTGTCTTGAGAAATTTCATCGTCTCGTTATGAGCTTTGGATTGTTCAGGGTTTGCAATTTGCTTCCTTAACGACTTTTTTGCCACACTTTTCCTGCTCTACAAGCCTAAGTTTCTCTTCTAGTCTCAACTATCGAGACATGTTAAGCAAGGACCCTAAATTGATATATGCTAAGAAATTATATAATACATGAAACAATAAAATGACTGAAAGTAAAACCAATGAAGTAAAAAATCTTTCATTTCTGTTGAATATCTTGGTTTATGAAGTAGTGAGTGGTGCTGACACAATTGTTAATGGATCATAAAAGTTAAGCAAATGTGCCTGCTTTTATTGTATGTATTCTCAGGAATCGCTGCAATCACCATATGTGCTCTCGGAAATTGAAAGATTTCCCCTGAGAATTAAGTTCACCCTCATTACCATATTCATTACCCCATCACACCTGCAACGTTACTAGATACCAACTTATGCTTATCATAAACCATCTGATTGTTGCAAACAGAGGCAGATGATTTAATTTTGCCGGAAAACAACAGAGATACAGTAAGGTACGCACTAGGGATAAAAAATTACTATATTGAATTAGAAATTGACTTAGACATACAAAATTTACAAAAAAGAGGAGAAGTGTGTAAAACAGACATCGAGTATAGAAGGCTTTTGTTAGAAAGAAGTTCTTAAAGATATTGCATTATGCTATGGAAAACGAGTATGAGAACTAAAATAAACATTTTTGCAGTTCAGCAAAGAACCGATGAAAAACGTCTGATTATAATACTTTATCGGAAGATTAATTTAATTAATTTATTTCTACAGAAATACTCTTTATTACCATACAAAGAAAATTTGAGAGCAATTCAAGGTGCTGCAAGTATGCTATCCTTGTGTTCTAGTTTTTAATATACATTTTTAAATGTGAATTTAAATGTGTGCGTATGTGTGTGTGCAATTGTTTTTTCTGTATCAAAAGGCTTCTTTCTTTTTTAAAAAAACCCCAAATGATTTACTGAAAAATGTTTTCTCCTTTTTTTAACAACTGGCAAAGTGGTTGATTGTGGCCTTGTCAACAGTGAACCATAAAGAAAGTGTATCAATTGTATTGAAAACAATGAAAACACAAATATCTCTGTTAAAGTAAATATTGCTAAACTTTACTATTGAGAAATGAAAATATCAGTGTATCGTTCTGCATCGTCATGGCTGTTATGACAACATACTTTAGCACTGTCTACACTTCGCTCTTAACTGTATCGTTTACTACCACATATTTCATTTGTGCCATTTTTTTTCCAGGTTCCCAACGCTGAATTCAAATGACGCATCTAGGGTCGAGACTCCCACAGAACAATAGCTTCCCCTCCAAGGCATGTAAACAACGGATAACAACAAACATGGAGGTCAAACAATAATTTGAAAATAAACTATTATTGAAGGAAAGGATTTGGAATTATAAAGTGCCAATTTATGTACACGGGACCGTATTCGAGTCTGTAATTTCAAATATTATTTTTCCAAACTTTACTGTTAAGCTAAAGGAAGCATTGTGCCTTCCCCAGAGTTAGAAAGCTTTATGATTATTTGGCAGTCTACATCATCCAACGTTTTTTTTTTCAATAGTTTTTGTTTACATCATACTGTTTATTGTTTTAATCATCGGAAAAATCAATTGAACGTGTTAGTAGACTTCGATAGTTCTGACATTATATTTCTCTTGGATCTTCAAATTAAATTATTCATTCAGTTTTTATTTTGATTTTAAAGATGAAAGTGAGATAAATGTTCTGAAGGAAACCAATTGTTTTGCTATTAATTTCACCAAAATTTATTGTGGAAAATAACCACATATTTTGTATTTAAATGAAGTTTAACCGAGTCTTGAACAGCTGAAAAAATAAATTTTCCCACTAGAACAGCTATTGCCTTCACGTTATCTCATGGATGAAATTTTAAACCAGTCATTGCAATTTACCTGCTAAGCAAATTTTAGACTTATCAGGGAAACTATAGATATTTCATTACCAACATTTTCTTACAAGAGTTCACATTAAGATTAAATTGGAATTTATAGATCTTGAAAAGAAGTTCTTCTGTTAGACGTACGATTTGTATCTTCAGAAAGAAAGACCTTTTTAAAGAAAAAGTTACAGGCCATAGTATAAAACCTACAAACAACAAAAAAAGCATATGAGCTAGATAGCGGTCAGAGCTTTGCTTTGCTTTGTTTCTTCATATATTGAAACTAAATCAAGAATTACAAACTACTGATAAAACCCCCCACAGCTTAAATAAACAACTATTAACAATAATACGAAAAGTAAAGCAATAAATGAAGTAATGAATAAGTGGTACAAAACTTTCAAAAATTATTATAAATTATCATAATTTATTTTAATTTAGTGTATTTTTCATTAAAAGCTCTTTCGCTGCCATTCGAATGGACCATGACGTCAAGATAAGAAAACACATGTCAAGTGTAGTTTTATTAAGATCAAAAAACAAGGACAGGACTGAGGAAGCTCACTAATATTTGTGACTGGCTGTCTAAAACTAATAAAGACCAGATACAAATTCTTTTTGTCTAAGAAAAGAGGTGATGAATGCCGATTGTGAATTGCCTTTAATACTCCTAAGTGGGAGGTATATAACATAACAATATAATATATTATTATATTGTTTACGTCCTCAATATATGTTCTAATGTAAACCTAAAAACAAATTTCTAGAGTGCCACTGATGTCCAACATACTTAAGGAAGCAGTTCATTATCAATTCTATCACGTTCTAGAAAATATGAAACTGTGGAATGGAGATCGTCCATTTTTAAATATCGATCAGCCAACTGAGAAAAAAAACGGAAGTCTCCGTCACAATTTCCTTTTTATGATGGTTTGAGTTTTTGTTCCATGTATGAGTAGTTGTGGAAATGAAAATTCTTTTAAAGCAGAGAGTGAATGTCTGTAAGACAGTCGCAAGACCAGTGCTTTCACACGGTGCAAAAACATGGGCTGCAAGAAAGAAAGAGGTTCTTCTTTAGCAAACAGAGATGAGCGTGTTCTGAAAGGCAGCATGAACCTTCCCAAGGAAGCAAAGAGAGGGTCCCCATATCCACAGACTGCAATATGCTGTATGGTGTAAAAGACAAGAAAAGCTCGATTAAAATGTTTCTGGTACGAGACGAAAAGAGGAGAAAAAGAGCTATTTAGTAGACAAATAAAAATAAAAGTGGTAGACAGGGAAGGGAAAGTGGGCAAAGGGAGATAGAAGGAGAAAGAGAGAGAGAGAGAGAGAGAGAGAGAGAGAGAGAGAGAGGGAGAGAGAAAGAGTGAGAGAGAGAGAGAGAGTATATATATGACCCCCCCCCGTATTTGTTAAAGATGAAGATGTAGTATAGATCCTGAATAACTAAAATACTCCAGATTTTCAGATATCATTTGATATTCAACAGAGAGAGAGAGAGAGAGAGAGAGAGAGAGAGGGAGGGAGAGAGAGGGAGAGAGACAGAGAGAGAGAGGGAGAGAGAAAAAGAGAGAGAGAGAGAGAGAGAGAGAGAGAGAGAGAGAGAGAGAGAGAGAGAGTAAAGAAAGATATTAGAGCCCAAGGTACAAAGGACAAAAATAGTCCAGAGCAGAAACTGTAGGAAAGGAAAACTCAAGCAGATAATCTAAAGACGCAATGGAAGTAAAGTCAGTTGAACAACAAGAAGAAAAGTAACTGTCATTTCTGTAACCTTGATTTTGTAAGCTTTAGTGGTACTCTCAAGTAATTTGTTGCATTACCAATATTTGTTTTTTGCAATTATCGCAATCTATCGCAAATAAGGCTAAAGAATTGAAGAGGGGACTATATAAGGTCTTTTAGTGATGGTACGTCTACTAAATACTGTGGGCCCATTGCCTTTAACATACTTTTATTTATTAAAAAACCAAAGAGAGGCAACAAAATTTCTGAAGATCAATATAAAGTGCGTAATACACCAAGAATGCCAATACATAAACATTGCTTCGCTAAGTTCCCTCTTTAGGAAACTTCCTTTCAAAAGGGCCAAGAATCATTGTCTCAGCAGACAAGACCAACCAGCCATGAAGACATGGGTGTATGGGGGCATGGAACGGAAACTCAGGGCCTAACTTAATATCTTCGAAAAGCCTAAAAGCCAAGAGATAAATAGGATACAGTGTAAGAAATAATTGATCAATGATTGTCAATCGTGAGGCACAATTATTTTGGGAAATACAATTAAAGATAGTTCTTCAAAAACGTCTTTGGTCTCATGATATACTGATGACTTGAGAAATGTGATGAATTATTCGTGTGGAACCCTTTCCAAAGTATACAGGAGGAAGATAAAATATGATAATATAATATACCACTGACACCTCATACCCTCTCTTACAGATACTTTGGCCCTAAAAGTTAGATTTCATCAAAAATCACTTTCAGGTAAATATAGTTCATTCATTTCTTTCCCTCTTTTTGACACATAATTTCCATTTGAGAAATCACCTCTGAAGGGTCCATTATGGAAATAAGATCAATCTGACCTTTTAATGCTATCCCTGTCCACTACAATTAGGGGTGTATTAATTCATAAGAAACTACATCTGTGATATTAAATGTGACGTGGAAAAAAACCAGACAAACAGTTACCAGATGCTCTGGATATAAATTTGAATCGAGAATGCTTCTCAATGCGCCTGTGGATTCCAGATTATGCAAAAGATGAAAGCATCTTTGATGGCTCTCAAGATATATTCTAAACGAATAAAGAGTGACGTAAATGTTTTTATTATCTAGATGACGTTTCTGACGCCAACCAATGGCTTTTTCTCTTGTGAATTTCCATAGTCGCCCGCTTCTAGCAAACTGTCATTAGCTCTCACACAAAGTCAATATATTATCGTAATCTTTGTTAAAAACAATTATAAACAATTAGTTCTTGCAATACAGAAGAGTTAACAAGGAACAGCCAGTTTGAATGAAAACGTAAGGTTAAAGATGAATGTTACAGTAACAGAAGGACCAATTTTGATGTCTTTTGGAGAAAGTCGGTAGCAATAATCTACTTACAGGTTATTTACTTTCCATAGGGAAAGAGCTATCAATATCCACACTAACAATGGGTGCACTTTTCAAACCTTAGGCGTACACAACAGTCCAATACTCATTTAGCTGAGGTAGAGAAGTATTTGAGTTTACACCAGTGATGACAGTTCACTTACAGTTGAATTTTCACTCCATCATTCTTGTCCAAAACTTCCTTTTTTTAACTTCTTCCATTGGATGCTGGATGCTAGATTTGATAGATTGGTGAAACAACGTGTTTTGAAATACTTAAGTGGTATTTTGCTGTAGTAAGCCAAATCCTTTATCTCGCCTTTACTGGCTTTCTTTATTTCTGTTGTCAAATGGATCCTGTTTCACACTTAAAAGCAAATAATAAAAACAGTATTTGAGAAGTCATAAAATCATTCTTTATCTAGATAGAAACTTTAAAAACTTTGCCAAATAAAATTATAAAATCTTTTGTCGAGGTCGCACTTCGAACTTCAATTGGCAGTCCAATTGAAGTTCGAATTACGACCATTAATCACCAACAAATACAACCTGCCATATCCTATGATGGAGGTCAATTATCTGAAATTGAGTTCAGCTATCTAGCTGGTGCAGATGATAATATAATGGAAGATGATGTGATGAAGGATGATCTAAGTGATGAAGACGACAAAGGCGGTAAAGTCGAGCCAAGCACGAGTCAGAAGAAGATAAAACAAACATTAAATATAGATAATGATATATAAGAAAGCTATCAGAAATTTTAGTCATTAAAGAGCTACCACTCCCCTCTGGGGCTTTAGGGAAACAACTAGGCACAGAAGGTATATAAGGTCATCTAATTAATTACACATACTTTATTAACTTAATTTAATTTGTTGGTATAATGACAGATCATCATACATACAGCGTATCTCTTAGTCAAGGCCAAAAGGAGAAAATAGCCAAGGCATTGGTAATTAAGTTTCCAATCATGATTTTTTCTCTCTGAGGAGGAATTGTAGGGCTATGATCAATTTTTTCTAACAAGAACACAATTAAAATAAATTCAAAATGCTAAAAATGCACAAAAGGCGATGGGTCCGAAAATTACAAAGACTCAAATGAGTCATGTTGTGGAAAAAAGGTGGTCAGTGTTCTCCATCTTGATGTCACTTGGCACTAAATTGCTGCCATTAGCTACCAAGGCATTTGGAAAAGTACTGTCAGAGCTCGCAACTACATCTGTTTAAGCAATAGAATCTTTTGATATGGACAAGGCCTTAGGATCAGATCAACAGACGGGTGGTTTACTGATTCAACAAAATAAAATCGATCAATTGGTTACACATAAAAAGTATTTATGAAGAAACAGAAAGAACGGGTCTGATAGCTTTCCAATCTGGGGGCCAACTAATGATCAAACCATCACCAAAGCAACGAGGTGGTTTTCTCAGAACGCTCTTAGCATCAAACGGTGCTCCGATGCTTGTTAAAGCCATTGGTGGTGGCCTCAGAAATAGACCAAAGCGTAATGGCAAACAGAGCCTTCTTTATCATAATTCTAATTCTCTGTTAGAACCATATCATCCTCCTCCATTTTTCAGTAATGGCAAAAAAAGAATTCTCAAATAAAGATAAAAAGCAAGTGACTTCTTCTAGCCAAAAACTCGTCTTTCAACAGTATCCCCAATCTTTTTTTCAGTTTAAACGCCATTTTCCCTAGTAACTGGGAACTCGGACGGTGCTCTTCATAGGAACTTGTATTTGGCATGTGAAGAATTTCTTGACCTGACACCCTTCCTGACACCAACCAATGACTTTTTGTTTTGTAAAGTTCAGGGGTCTTCGATAGCTGGGGAAATCGAACTACAGAACCTCTTGGTAACGATGCAGCTGCACTAACCATTAAACCAATGGCTCCTCTTCAACAGTATCCCCCTATTACAATATTTTAAAACCACAATTCGCTAATACTCTACTATCAAACTATGATCTAATATCATGGATTAGGTACCTTCAGATTAAAAATTTTATTGGAGTATTTTCAAGAGATAAGAGTCTTAATCAATGTAGAAAGGGTTACTGCATTATTAATCTCGATGATTTCGGAGGACATTGAACTCATTGGTTAGCAATGCATATTAAACCACATATGATTGAGTATTTTGATAGGTTTGGATTAAACTGCCCTATGGAAGTTGTTAAACTGTCTGATAAATTAGGATTGGAATTCAACGAGTATGTTACGTGCTTACTATTGCCTGTATTGGGTCAAGAAAATCTATAAAGAGAAGACATATTATGATATAATTAAACCGTTTTCACAGACAAACACTGTTTACAACGTATAATTAATCAAAACAATTTTATAAATATCTAAATCAAAAATATAGATGGGTGTTTTTGACGGACGTCATACAAAAAATATTACAACAAGAGACATAATATCAACAAAATCATTAGATAAATAGACTGCTAGCAACATCTAGGTGATTTACAAGATGCAATCGTTGCACAAGATGCAGTCATTTTATCATATACTGAGAGTAAGTGTCTCAACGGACACACCGAAGGTAAAATGATATCTGGTATTGATATGAGTGATAATGAACTTTTCGGCCTCGAACAAAATTGGATTCATCAGCTGTCTTTTTGGGATATTTGATGATTCGTGTATATAACAATCTCTAAGAAGCCTTCTTTTGGGAATATTATACTAGATACGGATCAGCATTGTACAGACTAGATAGAGATATCTTTTCAGAAGTTACGTATAATAGGTCAACAAGACAAGTATCAAAGTAATATGATCAGGCGTTATCTGAAAATCATACTAAGCAAACAGCTGTAGCTAATCAAATAATAATATGAACTAAAGCAAAAATAAATTAATAATCGCTATTATCTTAATTTTAACAATAGTCAAAGGATGAGAAGTGATATCAAGTTAAATGTCTCGTCTCAAGATATTGTCAATGTCTTGATTGTATATAAATTAGACACATTTGATGGAGCTTACTGGATACTGGACTACAAACGGGCTTAACCACAATGGGCGTGTTGGTGGGCTTGTTATTTTCTCACCAACTAGTCAGTTAGTCATAAGTGGTACAACAAATGTTCTTATCGTCATTGGGTCAAGTAGTTTAAATGAAAAATCATAAAATGAAAATTATCAAACTAAAGCAAATCATGGAGAATCTAATAAATGATTTTGCTTATCTATCCACTGGAGTATACCAGCAGGAGCAAACAGATCTTGTGTTTAGTGTAATGGCAAGAAACCTTGTGTTTTAACTGGAGAAATATGACCTGGATCTAATCAAATTAAATTTGGCAATGCAAGCCCGAATGGTTCTGTTATATTAAAAGGATCTATAGCCTTTTACGGTTTGAATAAGAATAAAAAGTTATTTCAGATGTAGATATTAAACTACATCATCATGTTCTATGTGAGAACTGGTATAATATTGGTGCCTTATTGGGCCGCACCTAGCAATGTTTTCTTTTGCACTACTTCTATTTTAATATTTTTGTCGTAGCCCTTCACATTCCATTTAGATGTTTTTACTAATCACTCCTGGAGCATCGATCACAACAGGTATCACTTTGACTATTTTCAACTCTCAAAGCCAGGAAACCTCATCTTTTAAAGGTTGGTATTATTCAATTTTCTCGACCACTTTTTTTTGAATCCTTTTATTTACAGGTACACCAATGTCAACAGTTTTATTTTCCCTTGTTCTTTTATTTAGGAAAACAATGTCAGGTTTTCTAGCATCTATCTCACACAACTTTATACTCACAGTTCTCACATCATCGATCGGGTTTATAACTGTACCATTCGTTAGCTCCATCTAAGTTGGTCTGTCACATAACACCCAGTGTACAAATCTTCCCACACTATTGAGCCTACGTTTTTATTTTCTTTGTGCCAAGTTGCTATATTCCCTAACCACATGACTAATTGTTTCACCTTCCTGAGAGCATAATCCACGTAGTGGAGACTCAGATATCTTACCGATAGTTTAATATAAGGTGTTCTTTAGAGGTTGTTCTTGTGCACTGCATATTAAATCTCCCTTGCTCATTTCCCAATCGTCTCTACTTAATCAATTCCATATTTTGTTCCAACCTTACACCTCATTATCTCTAACAAATTGGCCGTGTATTCTTTTTAAATGCCATTCATTTACTGAACTTGCAGTGTTCTCTTTCTTGAATATCTTTTGTTTAGGTTTTCATTACCTTTCACCGTGAGAAGCATGTCCTCTGTACTATTTTCATCATTTGACGCTGTCTTCAGTTAAGTCAGATTGCGCACAACATGTCAATGTATTTTCCATTGATTTCGGTCTTTTGTTACAATATTAAATTGGTCTAAAGTTAACTATGATCAAACGTAAATGTTTTCAAGCCAGTGTTTACACAGTCGTCCTCGTTTTCTAGACATATCTTAGATAATCCTGTTTCAGACCTTTTGATGTGTCCAAAAAGTTTTATTACCTTGCTCTTGATTTCTGGAGTGGTTGGTGTCAGTGTTGTGAT
Source organism: Morbakka virulenta (assembly GCA_003991215.1). Classification (NCBI taxonomy): domain Eukaryota; kingdom Metazoa; phylum Cnidaria; class Cubozoa; order Carybdeida; family Carukiidae; genus Morbakka; species Morbakka virulenta. The sequence continues at coordinate 269,986 of RDPX01000475.1, forward strand.
CCTAAGGAGTTTCTTTATTGGGATGTAATCTGTAAGTCTGCTGCCAGTCATGAGTCTCATTATATGATTTTGAAATGTTTCTATTTTCATCAACAAGGAAGTTGTCCAGTTAATGCACTCCAGACCATAAACTGCAATTGGGAGTACGTGAATTTCATAAATGGGGATTTTGGTGTGATATGGTACTCCAAGTCAATAACAGTTTGTTTTTTGGAAGGCTGCCCATCCTAGACTTATTCTTTGTTTAGAAAATGTTAATCCATCATTAGCGGAAGAGAATTTATGCCCAAGATATACCAAAGTGTGTACTTGTTCTATGGTACTGCCATTTATTCTGAGATCAAAATTGCTGTGTGGATCGGTTGCTATACATTTTGTTTTTGAAATGTTGATATGTTGCTTTTGGGATATTCCATCAAACATTGCTCTCATCCCCCATGCTTCCTTTATACATATAGCCTGGATACATCATTGCTGGTATTAAGTACTTTATTCATTGTCATTAATTTTCTTGGTGTTCTTTCTATCTCCTTTAACACATCTTCTCTCCAGTTTATGCCTCCTTCCTTATACCTCATCAATGAAACAGACCATGTTTTAATAGCTTTGAGCTTGTTCCGACTATGTAATTTGGAGTGTAGTGCCAGTCTATTCCTTCGTAAATCTTCTTTCCTAAATACATTCTTCATCTTCCTCTTATTAATTCTCTCAGGTTCTATCACTCCTAAATACTTGTACTCGTCCTCCTCTGTGTCCTTATAACCTTTTCATCTATTAATCTAATCCTTTGAGTTTTAGTTTTTCTTTCCTTTTTCATGACTAACTCCACATTTTTACATTCTTCTATTTTACTTTTGTATTTACGGCTATCAAAAGACTGTTAATTTCTTTATTGCTTTTGGAAAACAACATCAAGTCGTCCATAAATATCAAATGGTTTATTTTGAAATTTTCTCTCATTTACCATACTTTTCCAAGTACACTTGACAGTGACATCATGCAGGCTACAAACAACAATGGTGAAAGACTACCCCCTGGAAAATACCTCTCCTAATGCTAAACTTTCCTAGAGACTCTAGACACTCGATTAATTCAGTTTTCCAGTTTGGCGTGGTACATTGAATTAACTTTACACTATTTCTAGAAATATGAACTAACTTCAAGCACTCTATGATGCATGAATGCAAAACTATCTCGTAGGTCTTTTCACGGTCTCCCACTGGCTTGTGATCAAACGTTCGACCAAACTGTTCCTTTTGTCAGTATCACGTAAATCATCTCCTATTTTTCCCTTTTCGTTCAACTCCTAAAATACTTTCTTTTGATCTAGGTCAAAAAATGTGTTTTACCTCTATTGGTCTATCCTCTACTCATACAGTTTCAGTCTGAAACTCTTTGCCTTCAGATGTTGCCTTATCTCTTCAATTGTCACGTTCAATCCTTTCTTCTTTTTACTTTGAAGTTTGCTAAGACATTTTTGGTTTCATTAATAGATGCATTCAGCCGTCTTTTTAACCAGAATTCATTTCTCTTGATCACTTTATTTCCAGGGTTTTTTTCAAGCCAATCGTTCTAACGGTGTGGGCTGCACTTGCGCGGAGAAGGTTGTCAGTTTCTGTAATCGTATCTGTTTGTAAGTCGTTAACGATTTCAATATTATTTTTATTATTAGTTTCCAAAATAATAATAATAATAATAATAATAATAATAATAATAGTTATTATTATTGATGGATGCATCACAGTCTGGTGAAATTGACTGGTAATCACTTCAGCATCTGAATAGACTCTATTCTGAGATGTTGAGTGTCTTGCGTAGTATATGGGAAGTGCCAAGCAGCGCCACCCTCTGACGTTTTTCTACACTTCTCATTTCCAGCTTGATCATTTTTGCGTGCCTTTCCAGTTTCCCGATGGCTCCCAATGCACCAATCACTATTGGCACCACATTGGCTGATGTCCGCCACATTTTCCGGATTTCTTCCGCCAATATGCTCAGAAATCTCAAGTCATCGATTGAATATGTTATAGAAGCATCTGATAACCGTCTCTGTAATGTTTTTGCTTTTTTTGTACTTTTTGTTATTGCTGCATCGCAAATCGGTATTTTCCGACAGGATAGTTTCTTCTGGTTTCACTTTCATGATCCAGTAGGATATAAAACCCAACAAAATCTTGCAATCATCGTTTTCAATAGCAACCTCAGGCTTGTTTTCATACCATTTTTCACTGAGTAGGAATCCGTTTTTCTTCCGGAGCTTTTTGTTATTATTATTATTATTATTATTATTATCATTATTATGTACGATTTTCTTATGAATGCTGTTTATTTACAATTACTTACCGGGTCACACCCAGTGACCTGAGGCAAGCAAAGGTTTCTACGAGCAATTTAATTGTTTAATAAATTGGAGTATAAAAGAAAGTATAATACAAAAAGAATTAAAAATTGTATCAAAAAGAATAAAAGTTCTTGTAAAAAATTGGTTCTTTATGTCGATAAAGGTTTTCTTAGTATATTTGCGGTACTGGTAAGGACAATCTTTTGTATCTCCTGTAGGTTATGATTGCCCGAGAAGATGATTATCTGTTCCCTTTTTAATCATTCCTAAAGCTCCTATTATTACTGGAACCGTAGTTGTTTTAAGATTCCACATTTTAGCAATCTCGATCTCAAGATCCTTATACTTGCTCAACTTATCAAACTGTTTGACGGAGATATTTTTATCATTCGGGATGCTCATATCGATCAATGTACATGTTTTCGCCAGGTGGTCTTTAATAATGATATCTGTGCGGTTAGCTTGAATGGTTCTATCAGTATTAACTGGAAAGTCCCATAAGATGGTAACATTTGGATCATTAACCACTGGCAGAGGGCGGTGTTCATACCAGTTGGTAGGTGTTTCTATGTGATAATGCTGACATATTCCCCAGTGCAAATACTATCCAACCCTATCATGACGTTTCACATATTCACTCGGTGTCAGTACCCGTCATCCCGAGACTAAGTGGTCGATGGTTTCAACAAACTGATCGCAAAATC
>RDPX01000475.1:299607-316701 GCA_003991215.1 Morbakka virulenta
ATCGATTACAAAGTCGATTTGGGGTGTCTTAGTGAATTTTTTTGTTAATAAAGATTTCCTAGAAAAATGAGAGTTAATGACCAAAAATCATAATAAAACTAAAACGTTTGATATTGATATTATTTGTCTGTAGGTTCCATAAGATGTTGGTTTAAAGACATACAAAATTGTACTGAACGTATCACAGGGATTTTAAGCCCAGTTAAATGAATCACATAAATATAAGGCATTGTATTTTCTGGCAGAATATATCTATGTGTCTGAAAATATCAAATTCAAAGTCTATTTGCGTGTGCAGGTGAGTGCTTGGTGTGTGTCTGTGTGTGTGTGTGTGTGTGTGTGTGTGTGTGTGTGTGTGTGTACCTGGTGCAAATACAATCGAACAACAGGCAACTTAAAAATACAAATTGGACATCAGGATCTTCTGCATCTCTGAGCTGGAAACCTTGTTCTTTTTTTGTATAATTACTTGGGCAGTCCCTTGGACGTTAATAGGGTCATGTTGGCCTATTCTCAAAGGCAGAGACCTACAATTGAACAGTGAGCTTAAGCAGGCAGCGTAGAAACCTCAACTTTTTGGTGCAAAAAAATTGAAAACCTTTCACTAGAAATGAGCTGTGTAGTTTTTCGAGATCACTGCAGAGATCGCACTGAATATAAAAAAGGGCCATGTTGGCATATTTTTAAGGATAGAGATCTAAAATAGATAAAAAAATTCTATTTGTGTGTATACGTGGGGGCTTCATATAGAAGCTTTAAATTTATGTCAATATATTTTTAAAATCTGCACTAAAGATGGTCTATATCACTTTTTATATGACAGCTGGGGCTAGTTTTAGGGGGAAAAGGAGGTCATATGAGCCTGTCAGCATAGATATAGACCTAAAATCTATACGGAAATTTCAATCACTCTAACGTTTTCCTTGAAAGCTGGCGCTAAACAGAGGTTGTGCAATGTTTTCAATGTGACCTCTAGACCGGAGTCCTGAAATCAAAATGAAATTTGAACTGACATGTTACCGTGAAATCTAATATATGGTGCCAAGATACTTTTCAAGCACTGTGCTAAAAAATTGACTATCTTCTTATTCACTTTGAATGCTAGAGTGGCCGTCAGAGTCAAAAATGGGACCAAATAAGCCTGTTAGGATTCATAGATCTTTTTTCTTAACGTCATTTACCCCCATTAATTGGGACTCAGACGGTGTCCTTCACAGGGACTTGGATTTGGCAGTGAGGAATTTCTTGCCCGGATGCCCTTCCTGACGCCAACCAATGGCTTTTTTTCATGAAGTTCCAAAGTCGCCCGTTCGGGGAATCGAAATCGGAATTCTTGGTTACGGTGCAGTTGCACTAACCATTAAGCCACGGCTCCTACAATACAATACCTAAAATCTAAAACTAAATTTTAAGCAGCCAAGGGAAAAGGGTGAAATATGGTGTCCGGCTGCTGAACAGCCGTACCCTAAATATGCACCATGTTATGTTTTAAACTTGACAAATTTAAAGCGTCTCCTAGGCCTAAAATTAATATGGCGTCTGCACGAAAGCACAGAGAACCTCAATGCAAAGAAAAATCCGACCAAGAAACGTTTAAGGCTATATAGTGTCATGGTACAACAGACATGTCCCAAACATTGCTTATGATCAAAAACCCAAAAATGAAACTAATGGAATTTGATTAGCGATTGCTGAGGTGTGGAGAGTGGGACATGTCTGTTAAGTACCACAACACTATATAGCCTTAAACGTTGCCTGAGGTAGGGTTAAATTAGATTTGAAATTCAAGTTACTCAGTTTTTTGAGTGCAATACAGCAATGTTACTTTGATGGCAATCTTACCAGGTGCCTCGAGCAGCGCTAGATACCTCCAGTTGTATATATATAGGTGTGAGTTTGGTTGTGCTATGACTAACATCTACAATCTTCTCTTTGCTCATTCCAAACAGCTTTAAAATCAACTTCAAGAAATTTAGCAAATTCCAACTGTTTTACGAAAGAGGAATTGCCAGGAAAATAAAAATAAAAATTGGTATGAACATCACTAATTTTGTTGGATGAAAATACATTGTCAGAATGATAATTGGTGTCGAAAAGCAATTTGTGTTTGGAACCAAGGATAAAGGCTTGGAAAATAAAGAGGTTGATGAAGCACTCAGGAAGTAAATAATCACAAGCTGTACGTACACAATAGCCAGAACTATAAGATATGAAACTAAGAAAGAAATGATCCACCAATGTCATTTGTAGAGACTTTACAGAGCAAAGAGACATGTCAAATGGTGCCAAAATCCTTAAATATATTAGTAGATAAAACACACCTCTAGTGATGCGATTTTTTAATTGTCTTCAATTCATGAAATTTATACTGAGCATCAACCAAGAAAGCAATACACTTGTTGTTGAGCCATTTCAAGATCTTGCTGATAACTGAGACGAAACTAACAGGACATTATTTATTGCTTTTTTTATATCCTAAAACTTAAAATCATTTCTAAACATTGTAACAATAATAGATGCATTTAATGGGATGATAAACAATAGACAAGATAACAAAAATTGGGTCAAAAATAATTTAAAAAATCAAGGTTTTGAGACAACTACAAGTGTTGTAGCACCAGATGTCTGAGGCTGATCAATCCAAGAGCTTACTTCAGCAGCTAGCTTTCAAAAATATTGTTGCAGAATCAAAATCTTATTTGTGCAAGTAGAAAACTCAATAAGGTATACATCCAAATCATACCTAGTAGAGTAAGCAACGAACAAATAATTAATGGGTCCATTTTCATAGATAAGCTCTAAAACTTGTCTCACTGTTTATAAAGTGGAGACAATAGACGTATCCTTATTAATTAAACTATGATAGTTTTTATAGAATATCATGAACAAAACTTATGGACAATGAGAGAGTGCTACACCAGCTTGGACACAGAAGACCTCTGGTAGAAATTTTAAGAAGAAAACAAATGGATTTCTTGGTTCAGATAATCAGAAAGGGAAAGGTGGAACACCTATCTCTCACTAGTGAGGCCGAGGGGAAGAGAGAGAGAGAGAGAGACAGACAGACAGACAGACACACAGAGAGAGGGTGACAGAGAGACAGAAAGAGACAGAGAGACAGGCAGACAGACACAGAGAGAGACAGAGAGAGGGAGAGACAGAGAGACAGAGACAGAGAGACAGAGAGAGAGAGAGAGAGAGAGAGAGAGAGAGAGAGAGAGAGAGAGGCAGACAGAGAAACATTCATTTACAACAGTTCTCGAAAAAAATAGCTTATCTGGATCAGGGAGCATGTGATCAAGCCCAGTTGAAGGTTGCAACAGGCGAGACTACCAATGCCTGGAACAGGCAAGGGATTTAAAAGAAGAAGAAGAAGATGAAGACTTAGCATCAACAAATTTCGAAAAAGATTTGGCACCAACACGAAAAGGATTTACCAACAGAAGGAGATTTAATTCCAGAGCCAAATTTAGCATCAGTATTAGCCCTTTTTCAGGCATTACTTGTCTTCTGAGAATCTATGTACGATGCTTTCAGGAGTCCTTTTTGTAGCAGGTTCCCCTGGCCTTTCATCGTCTTTAACATCCTCTGTACCCTCTCTAAGTCGTTTGTGCCACATAAATACCTGAGTTCTTTGTAGGCTAGCTTGTCCATAAGCGACGTGTAACTTTGCAATTGTCTCTGATGGCGTAAACCCGAGTTTAGCACAAAATTTCACGCACACTCTCTGCTCAATTTTCCCTTCTGTTTTGACTGAAATTCGCCGGAAGAGAAGCACTGTCCTTGACCTATTCACCATAGCAACCGCATTGCGCAACGAAACACTTTCAAATCGACAAAAACACTTTCTGACACACCCACCTTCATGATAACATAACTTCCAACTTGACCAATCTCACCATACCGGAGTTATCAGCTCATTCCGGGAATTTATTGATCACACCTCGTAAAAATATTTAGACTTATCTCATTAAGAGAAATGTAGGAAGTGATTTTAATTGCCAACATTCATTGTGTATGAAATCAAGGCTAAAAGTGCAACTTCACCCTAAAACTGCGACTAGAAATAAATGTATCTGAAGTTGTTTAAATCTATCTGTCAATTCTGTTACATATCAAAAAATTGTATCTTTTTCAAAGACAAAGTTCCATCGAAAACCTCGGAAGTAAATATGCTAACTATCCAAGTCAAATTCAAGTGTTTTGATTTAGATACTGAAAATACTATTTGCCATAAAGATATTAAAAATTGTAATATATACGCAGCTGAGGAAAAATTCACATACCTTCTTGTCACTTGTTATCTTCATTGTTGCGGTCTGTTTTCTAATCAGTGTAATTTACTACAAAAATATGTCTTGTTACTGAATGATATTGCTCAGACAAAAATAAGACAATAAACCTTTTCTCGTTTGCCAATCGTTCCAAAGTATATAAAAATGTTCCAATGTGACGACATTCAGATTTCAATAAGGTTTGCCTTAATAAATCCGACCGTACATACCAGGATTAGGAGCCGTGGCTTATTGGTTAGTGCAACTGCACCGTAACCAAGAATTCCGGCTTCGATTCTCCGAGCGGGCGACTTTGGAACTTCATGCAAAAAAACATTGGTTGGCGTCAGGAAGGGCATCCGGCCAAGAAATTCTTCACTGCCAAATATAAGTCCCTGTTAAGGGCACCGTCTGAGTCCCAATAAATGGAGAAAAATGACATTAAAACAAACACACAAAAAATCTGTGATTTTTCTTAAGTTAAAGTTATAGAAAAATTCTGAAAATATTTAATGACATGATTAAAAGTTCTGAGATGTTCTGGCACAACACAGAGCTTTTTGATGGCTCTTCATTCTATCAAACAGGAAACTTCCAGATATTTGAACTCTTTAACGTTCACAAGGCGTATGGGTTTCCCATAACAGATAGGATTTGAATGCAAACCTTAGGAATACGATCCTTAAATCTAATAAAATTTTGTAATCAGATCTGGCTTCTGAAGATAATGGTAGGACTACAACGACTTAAACAATTACTGAGAGTTCTTAATTTGAGGGAAATGTTTCTCATCTATTAAAAGACAGTTAAATCCTCAAGCTTCGGAACCATCCTAATGACATCCTTGAAGAGATTCATTTTATTCAAAAATGACAACACATTGATGCATCTTATGAGCTGGGTAGCCTGTTTTGAATAGAATCTCAACAAAAAACTGTACTTGCAAGTGAAACGTAGTATTTTCAGAAATAATGTGGATATTTCTTTCACTTTTCAACAAAGGGGTAACTGCTGTCTGCCATTCTCAGACACACAAATTCATTGGGAGGGTGATCATTTTACCACTAACATTAAATAGAAATAAATTTATGTTTGTTTTCATCGTACTTTTTGCAGCTTTCTAACTTAAAGTCCAAAGGTCGATGAGTACAATCCCAGGGGGATCTGATTTACATTTATAATGGGGATGATTATGTATGCATTTTGGATCTTAAATTATGGATATACAAGGATATTTGGGAGGTGATATTTTGAGAACTGAAAAAAAGGTCTAAAATTTCCCTAACTTAACATATGTAAGCCTTGAAATTTAGAGAGCTAAAAAATAGTTATTTAGAGTTTCGAGCATTGTGACTTTTGAAGGATTAAAAAGAAAGAAGATCAAAGCTCTATTCTAATTGGCCTATCTTTTGTCCAATGACAGACGAATAAAAATATAGAGAAATCTTCAGGGGAAGAATTGTAAGATTGATACAGAGGGGGAGGGGGTACTCTGTTAATATCCAAGTGTTCATGTTCATGAATCCTGATTATTTTGGGATTACAACAATTAATAAACAAAGTTGGGTTTTCTCAAAATTTAGTCAACATATTCGAGGTCTACTGAAAATTTGACCAATGTAGTTTAGAGTCTGAGAAAATGGTCTGACTTGATGATCTCTGTCTTAAAAATCACCTCGTTCCACGCCTGGGTGTGTATCTTTATTATATTGCTCATTTAACATTGTTTCTGAATATAAAAATTTCCCATAAAAGCACAGCAAATCTCCGATGTATGTTTAAAAATGATTATCCAATTTATATGTTGCAATGATGTATTAGTTCACTTTTGAAATAATACCTTGATTAATTTATTATTACATCGATTAATAAATTTTAAATGTCTGCGAGACGCTGTGCTTCCCGGTGAAACTTTGCTATATTTTAATGCATTATTTGAATTGGCATTAGAAATCACTTGTGTGGTAATTGGGTTGAGAAAAAAACAGTAGAGGAATACGTTAAAGATCAATGGTCTTGTTTATTGTAGAATTTAATTAAGTGAATGATCTGGCGAAAGGAGCATTTTAAAGAACTGATGATGTATTAAAAGAACTGTCCAACCTATTTAATAATTAATTATTTTGAGAAAATTTTATCCTTTTGTACGTAATGTGAATCAAAACAGCAGGTATTGAATTTTTTACCTATTTTCTATTAGGCAAAGCAAGTATTTAGGTTAAAAAGAGAATCTTCTTTTTCTTCTGTAACGTTATTCAAAATTAATTAGTAAAAGGCAATATATGTTATCACCCAAAATTTGAAAATTACGAAAGAAAATGTAAAGTATGATTGTCGTCTAGGGTTTTGTATGAAATAAATTCTTTGACTTTTTAGATTATGCTAATAAATATTTTAAGACAAACAATTATTAAATTTAGACAAATGTGTTGATAATGTTTTGCTTAGTCAATACTAGTCTGTCCGAATGACATGATTTCCTTTTGATTTTGGTTGCTACCTTGTATAAAAAGTGTGTAGTAAGTTTCATATTAAAATTTAATAAAATTGGATTGGATTTTAAAGACTTACTCTTTGATGATTATTTCATCTGCAAGTTGTATTCTTCAATTTTTGTTTCATCTATAAAATATGCCTTATCGTAGTCTTTTTTTATAGACATTATCATGCTAAGTACTCCAATGGATTTTTTTTCTCTTGTACTATTTCACTTTGTTGCATTTCATGTGACTCATTTCTTTCAGCTTCTTCATTGTTAGACACTTTTTGGCCCTTGTTTCAATACATCTTTTTATGAATGTAGTTTCTCCCACAGACAGCTAAGTTATGGAACTCTCTGGCTTCTGATTTCTTTCTTCTATTATATGGCTTGACTATTCCCAACTCCAAGGTCAGCTCATTTCTTGGCTTACTATTTTTTGTCAAACCTTCATACCTTCATACTTTTAATAGCCTTATGATTTGTATGGTTAAGAAAAAAATTCAAATAATGGCATGTAACAGTTCTGATAGAAGTGACTTACCTCCTCTGCATCTTCAGTTATGTTTTGTGACAAGTGAATAACCCCTTAATAATTTTCTGTCGTATTTTGCAATCTTTCCCAACATTTCATTTTGTGATATAAACGTATAGTAATAGAGTAAGAATTATAGCGTTGAGAAAGCTACCATCGTCAGTTACTTATCAAAGAAAGCATGGTGTTTTACAGTGGCCACTCGTGTTATTGGGCACTGTGGTCAAGATTCCAACAAACGTTTTTCATAAGAGTATTTATCATACTATTTCCTAATGGAGGAGCCGTGGCTTAATGGTTATTGCAACTGCATTGTAACCAGGAGTTCCGGGTTCGATTCCACGAACTGTTGAGGAGAATTTGGAACTTTAAAAAGAAAAAAGCCTTTAGTTGGCGTCAGGAAAAGCATCCGGTCAAGAAATTCCTCACTGCCAAATCAAAGTCCCTCTAAAGGGCACCGTACTATTGGGGCATCATACAATTTCTTTACTGTTAATTAAGTGTTTATGAACAATAGTGAAATATTATAAAGTATAACATCATAACTCATATCTTACTTCTAAAATAACGGAAAATTTAATGCCAAAACCCTTCATGGCGTATTTATTCAGATTTTTAATGTCCTCAATCATAAAAACATCTTAAACAAACTGAGTCATTTGAGCATGATCTATACAGACAGGGAAAAATCAATTCTACCATTTCTACGCTACCTAGAATTTGCCTGCAACCATTTTCAAGTGATTTTTGGAGAGAAGTGATTTCGTCTATAATAAGCAAGAATATTCTCTGACCCATTATAGAAGCATCAATCACAGCATAAGACACAGAAATTGCAGCTTGATTTTTACACTAAAAGTGGAAGTTACAAGTTTCAGTTTCAGGGTCTGTACTTATGACAACAAGTTCTCTTGTTCATTGAGAAGATTTTGCTTACCGATATAACAAGTTTTTCATTAACGTCAAACACATTGTTTTCAAAGGGTATAATTCACCTTCAAACAGAAGGAGGGTTCTTAGTCCACTCAACAGTGGTTTAGAATTAAGCCACTAACTATTGCTATTTGAATGATTAATGACAAATTCAGTTACTAAACTTAAGATTCACCCATTTTCATGATTAACTAAGAATGAAAAATTGGAGGCCAAACGTTTTGAACCAGACAGACCAAATCTCATGAGGTTTCACTCTTTTGCTTATTTATTAATAAAATTATTCATAACTGGAACTTTGAGTAATCTGGTACGCGAAGTATGAGTAACTTAAAGGATGTAGTCATGCTCAGAACTTTTATGGTTTCCCTCTCCTTCTGTTTGGGTAATCACCGCATGAAAAACATGGGGTGAAAAAGATGGCGATGATTTGAATCAGCTCAACCGAAAAGGAACAGCTGCCAGCATTGTTGTTTGAATGAATGTCATTTCAGTCGCTTTACCATGTAATTGGCTTACTTCTTCTTAACAACCATGGCAGAGGAATACAGGCAAGATTTAAAGTGCCTCACTTTTTCATTAAAACAGTTTTAGCAAGGTAAGCGAAGAATATTTGATCGAGTACATTGAAAATATAGTTTTATCGAGTTCATATACGCTTCTGTGTATCAACAAGAATAACATTGATTATCTTTTGTACCATCCTTTCAATTATCTGTTTCTAGAGACAAAGCTTGAAATAAAATGACAAGATTCCCATCAACCGAAGGAAATCTCCGTCAAACAGTCTCTTAGAACAAAAGATCGAGTATTTACTTCAAGTTTCTGTTTTGAGAAAAAGTAAAAAATCTATATTTTCTTATATAAATATATGGTTGTAAGTGTGTAAAGCTTCAAATAAACATGCCCGACCGACAAAAATTATCAAGCGGCGCCACTCATATATTATTATTATTATTATTATTATTATTATATCTGTTTTTCTTGAATAAGTACTTTTGTTTGAAAACTTCATATCACCGACTTATTACCAATAACGTAGGGTACCAAGCCGTTTGTGCATGTATGCTTCCTTGACGTTTCTCTTTTTTTATGATTGAAGGTATTAAGGTGTGTATAAGAAATTGTATAAAAGCTAAAAGTATAAAAAATGCCAAAATGATATAGTACAAAATGAAATACTACAAAATTATCAGTTAAAAATATTTCAATTTGAAAGAAAAATAAAGGTGAAAAATTCATGATACAGTAATAATTTATGGGAGCTGTTGATCTTTTACCAGATTGAAACAGTTCTTCTAAGAATATGGGCAGTACTATTAAACACTATTTTTTGTATTTCGGTGAGTGATAATTTTCCTGGGATATCGTTTACATATTTCTGCGTTCCCGTTTTAACCATGCCAAGTGCCCCCAACTATTTTTGTTGTCATTTTCCACATCCTCGACACTTCAATTTCTAGGTCTTTGTATTTGCAGAGCTTTTGAAATTCTTTTGCAGATACGTTGTTGTCAGATGTTATTCCCATATCAATCATTTTACACGTCTTACTTAGCTTGTTCCTGATAATAATGTCCGACCTATTATCTTGTATGGTTCTCTCAGTTCTTATCGGGAAGTCCCATAGAATAGTCAGGTCATACCACTTGTCTGTTGTTTCAATGCCATAGTGGTTACAGACTTTCCAGTGAATGTATTGACCGACACGATTGTGTCTGTTGGTATACTCATTCGGTGCAATGATGGAACAGCCTGAAATGAGATGGTCAATGGTTTCAGTACTTTTGTTACAAAACCTATACTTTTCGTCTGCACCAACATGAATCACATTCGCCTGATAATTATCAGGCGAATTATAATTACGAGGAATTATAATTCCTCGTAAAGAGTGCTTGATCTTGAGGAGCGACAATAAACCCTTCCGTCTCTGCCTTCAAACCAGCACTTCTCAGCTACTGATGGGTGTCTTCTAAATCAACGTCAGCTTTCTGTCTTCGAAGTGCGTATTGGCCATGCAATGGTTTTGACTTCCAGGCATTGTCGATAACCTTCTCTCCCTGTTCTCTTGTTTTTTATTTTTGCTGGCATTCTCAATATTCCTCAATTCCCCTTCAACCTCAATTTTAAAATCAAGGTTCAGCTCTCGCGCAAACAGTTTCGCTTCCTTAACAACAGAATGATAACTTTTTTATTTTCATGGCCAAACACGAACTGCAACACCCGATCTTTCGACAGATCTAAATATCGGAAAAGGCCAATTGTCGAGTCTTATAAGAAAGTTCGAGTTGTGTCAACCCTCTCACACCGGATATTTTACGGAGATAAAGACGTTCAACATCGGCTTTTGGGAGGTGCATGTTATTAGTTGTCAGTAATTTCATAATCTTAGTGTCTATTCTTATTATTTCAGTATATTTTAATCAATGATATTGAAGCTGCATGTGACGACAGGGGCAGCTAATGTGTTGTATCCCGTGACTCGGTCTTTGCAATTCAGCTCGGTCTTGAATATTAATCGCTTCCTTCTTAAATGCTGATGCTCGAGATACTCTTAGGCTGAGATACTTTAAAAAAGAAAAGCCATTGGTTGGCATCAGGAAGGGCATCTGGCCAAGAAATACCTCACAGCCAAATCAAAACCCCACTGAAGGGCACCGTCTGAGCCCCAATTGCTGGGGGAAAATGACGTCAAAACTAAAAAAAATTGATATGGTTTGACGTTGATTCGTGATTTCTCGTGCGCTCTGAAAAATGTTTGAAATCTCTCACCTCCTGTTTGTCCAAGCTCCTTCACCATTAAACAATACCAAAGAAATGCAGCAAATTGATTTTTTCTCAATACTTACTATCAATCATTGCTTTCGATCAAACCAAGCNCGCTATGTCTATTGGCTACATGTTGTCAAAAGGGGGTACTTCCGTTTCCAAAATATCAGGCAGTTTAAAATTTCTTTCAAAATACGACGAAATCTATCGACGTTTTGATTATGTCTTTGTAAATTTAAGCGATGGCCATTTTGATATAAAATTATATTAACTTTATCAGACAGTTGCAGTTGTAAATGATTATTGATATGGTTTTACGCTGAGGAGCCGTGGCTTAATGGTTAGTGCAGTTGCACAGTAACCAGGAGGTTTCGGGTTCGATTTTCCGAGCTGGCGAGGAGAATTCGAAACTTTAAAAAAGAAAAGCCATTGGTTGGCATCAGGAAGGGCATCTGGCCAAGAAATACCTCACAGCCAAATCAAAACCCCACTGAAGGGCACCGTCTGAGCCCCAATTGCTGGGGGGAAATGACGTCAAAACTAAAAATAATTGATATGGTTTGACGTTGATTCGTGATTTCTCGTGCGCTCTGAAAAATGTTTGAAATCTCTCACCTCCTGTTTGTCCAAGCTCCTTCACCATTAAACAATACCAAAGAAATGCAGCAAATTGATTTTTTCTCAATACTTACTATCAATCATTGCTTTCGATCAAACCAAGCAGCAACAGAAGCAGAAGAACGGTGTTTCACGTCACCTCTACAGCTTTGCCACACTGGGATGTTCTTCGGCTGATGTGAAGCTAAGGTTTTCACTTCCAGTTTCTCTTAAACAGAGAGGCCGGAAATTTTAAAAGGTAATCCACTTCATTCATATTTGTGGATGATTTAAAATAATTCAAACAGTTGAATTTCAAATATAAATTAGATCCAAGTTTTTACCATAGACTGCATTAATATATTTAAGTCAGAAAATTGGCTAATTCTTCCTTCAATAACTATATATTGAGCCAAGGTGATTCTTGCCACAGAAAAATTTATTTTATTCAACTACGCGATCACCCTCCCATATCTGTGACAGTGTGAAATGACGTTAGGAACTTATCAAAACCTATTCCGTTCAGTTTTTTTGGTTAAATGAAACTAGATTCAATCAATAGTTTGATTAAATCAACGCTGGGAATCACCGTTCTATATTTGTGAAATTACAGTAGCAATTCAGTTCAATGCTTTGGAGTGACTGTACATAACCCCAATCAAGTGCAGCATTCGGCATACAGTTAAATCATTGCTGGGGATCGCCGTCCGGTATCCGCAGCACCAATTAGGTTTAGCCCAAGCAGCTCAAACCAAAATTATATTCGGTCGCCTGATAGAAACAAAGTAAAGAACCTGCATGAATAAACACAATTTTGGTTCTTTTCAATCAAATCTTAACTTGTGCAAGGAAATTTCACCCCCATACGGGAATAAATTCTCTGTGAAATGTGTCAGCATGATTAAAGAATAATATCTGATATCGATTCGGACTATTTTTGTGCGCTGTACCTGCGCGATGTTAGCAAAGCACAAGGAATCCCATTTTGTTATTATATTTTGTTATTGGCGATGGACATTCCTGGTTAAAGTATTTTTCCATGAAATCAAAGGCTTTATTTGAATAAATACTTTCCAGCAGGGATATATTGAAGTGGCAGCTCAAGAGATGAGGCAACCTCTACAACACCCCTCTGTAGCCTCACTTTTCAGAGTGGTTGTCTCTCTTCACTGATGCTTCCCAAATTGAGAATGGTGCAGAGTGAATGACGTCATTGGCTTTATTTGAAATTTACATGAAGTCAAAGGCTTTATTTAAAAAATACTTTCCAGCAGGGATATATTGAAGTGGCAGCTCAAGAGATGAGGCAACTCTCTACAACACCCCTCTGTAGCCTCACTTTTCAGAGTGGTTGTCTCTCTTCACTGATGTTTCCCAAATTGAGAATGGTGCAGAGTGAATGACGTCATTGGCTTTATTTGAAATTTACATGAAGTCAAAGGCTTTATTTGAAAAAATACTTTCCAGCAGGGATATATTGAAGTGGCAGCTCAAGAGATGAGGCAGCTCTCTTCAACACCCCTCTGTAGCCTCACTTTTCAGAGTGGTTGTCTCTCTTCACTGATGTTTCGCAAATTGAGAATGGTGCAGAGTGAATGACGTCATTGGCTTTATTTGAAATTTACATGAAGTCAAAGGCTTTATTTGAAAAAATACTTTCCAGCAGGGATATATTGAAGTGGCAGCTCAAGAGATGAGGCAGCTCACTTCAACACCCCTCTGTAGCCTCACTTTTCAGAGTGCTTGTCTCTCTTCACTGATGTTTCGCAAATTGAGAATGGTGCAGAGTGAATGACGTCATTGGCTTTATTTGAAATTTACATGAAGTCAAAGGCTTTATTTGAAAAAATACTTTCCAGCAGGGATATATTGAAGTGGCAGCTCAAGAGATGAGGCAGCTCACTTCAACACCCCTCTGTAGCCTCACTTTTCAGAGTGCTTGTCTCTCTTCACTGATGTTTCGCAAATTGAGAATGGTGCAGAGTGAATGACGTCATTGGCTTTATTTGAAATTTACATGAAGTCAAAGGCTTTATTTGAAAAAATACTTTCCAGCAGGGATATATTGAAGTGGCAGCTCAAGAGATGAGGCAGCTCACTTCAACACCCCTCTGTAGCCTCACTTTTCAGAGTGCTTGTCTCTCTTCACTGATGTTTCGCAAATTGAGAATGGTGCAGAGTGAATGACGTCATTGGCTTTATTTGAAATTTACATGAAGTCAAAGGCTTTATTTGAAAAAATACTTTCCAGCAGGGATATATTGAAGTGGCAGCTCAAGAGATGAGGCAGCTCACTTCAACACCCCTCTGTAGCCTCACTTTTCAGAGTGCTTGTCTCTCTTCACTGATGTTTCGCAAATTGAGAATGGTGCAGAGTGAATGACGTCATTGGCTTTATTTGAAATTTACATGAAGTCAAAGGCTTTATTTGAAAAAATACTTTCCAGCAGGGATATATTGAAGTGGCAGCTCAAGAGATGAGGCAGCTCACTTCAACACCCCTCTGTAGCCTCACTTTTCAGAGTGCTTGTCTCTCTTCACTGATGTTTCGCAAATTGAGAATGGTGCAGAGTGAATGACGTCATTGGCTTTATTTGAAATTTACATGAAGTCAAAGGCTTTATTTGAAAAAATACTTTCCAGCAGGGATATATTGAAGTGGCAGCTCAAGAGATGAGGCAGCTCACTTCAACACCCCTCTGTAGCCTCACTTTTCAGAGTGCTTGTCTCTCTTCACTGATGTTTCGCAAATTGAGAATGGTGCAGAGTGAATGACGTCATTGGCTTTATTTGAAATTTACATGAAGTCAAAGGCTTTATTTGAAAAAATACTTTCCAGCAGGGATATATTGAAGTGGCAGCTCAAGAGATGAGGCAGCTCACTTCAACACCCCTCTGTAGCCTCACTTTTCAGAGTGCTTGTCTCTCTTCACTGATGTTTCGCAAATTGAGAATGGTGCAGAGTGAATGACGTCATTGGCTTTATTTGAAATTTACATGAAGTCAAAGGCTTTATTTGAAAAAATACTTTCCAGCAGGGATATATTGAAGTGGCAGCTCAAGAGATGAGGCAGCTCACTTCAACACCCCTCTGTAGCCTCACTTTTCAGAGTGCTTGTCTCTCTTCACTGATGTTTCGCAAATTGAGAATGGTGCAGAGTGAATGACGTCATTGGCTTTATTTGAAATTTACATGAAGTCAAAGGCTTTATTTGAAAAAATACTTTCCAGCAGGGATATATTGAAGTGGCAGCTCAAGAGATGAGGCAGCTCACTTCAACACCCCTCTGTAGCCTCACTTTTCAGAGTGCTTGTCTCTCTTCACTGATGTTTCGCAAATTGAGAATGGTGCAGAGTGAATGACGTCATTGGCTTTATTTGAAATTTACATGAAGTCAAAGGCTTTATTTGAAAAAATACTTTCCAGCAGGGATATATTGAAGTGGCAGCTCAAGAGATGAGGCAGCTCACTTCAACACCCCTCTGTAGCCTCACTTTTCAGAGTGCTTGTCTCTCTTCACTGATGTTTCGCAAATTGAGAATGGTGCAGAGTGAATGACGTCATTGGCTTTATTTGAAATTTACATGAAGTCAAAGGCTTTATTTGAAAAAATACTTTCCAGCAGGGATATATTGAAGTGGCAGCTCAAGAGATGAGGCAGCTCTCTTCAACACCCCTCTGTAGCCTCACTTTTCAGAGTGGTTGTCTCTCTTCACTGATGTTTCGCAAATTGAGAATGGTGCAGAGTGAATGACGTCATTCTCTTCAGCTCATCACTTGGAAGCATTGAAGTGGCAGAATTGGCATAAAAGATTCATTTTTGGTTTGGCAGCAGCAGCAGCAGCAAGAGATGCTTGTAGATAGCATGTGAAATGCCTTTAAGGGTAACGTAAATGATTCATTGACCACACACAATCTTTAAGCTATTTAGTGATGTAGAAAGGAATATTTGATCCCATTAAAATTGCAAGTGAGAACATGTTTTAAAAGGTTTTGATTTTTAACACTGACAAGTTCATTTGCATGTGGATGTTTAAAGTAAAAAACGCGTTTATCGGACGGCACATGGACTCGTATGATACTCTTCAATTGTAGCACAATGTTCGCCTGAGCTCAGATCAGGTAATCTCTTGATTGTTTTAGATTTTTATGTGGAAAGACATGGTTCACACCCATAACGGTGTTTACGTGGAAGTTGTTCAGCGTGATCAACCATCTGCGATGTGTTGGCCATGATGGCTGATTGTTGTCTTTCTATGTGCCTTGGCCCTTGAAGCACCTAGGATAAAGCAGTACAAGTTACTACAACTAACAACCATTGTACAGGTTTCAAGTATTGCTATTAAGATTACTAGCTGTAGTTGAAAGTATTTGTATTCGCAGTAATCATTGATTTCATATAAGAATGAAGAGGTCATCTTCCCTCGTCATGGACTGTTTGGTGATGATGCTACCCTGGCGCTATTCTTGTATCGCATAACATAAATAAGAGCATCAATTTCCACAGTATTTGTTCATGTTGATTTCTATCCATGAATGAATAATGTTACGTTTGCATTTTAGTTGAGATTAGGGAAATTAGGAAGGTTAAATTTCATGGTAATAATCCTTGACCATCTACTTGTACTGGAATGGAGTTGACACTTACCTCCCTACCTCTTTCTTTACTTTTTTTCACTGCAGGAAGAAGAATATTAACTACATGTTGCTTACCTTTATTTTAATTCACACACCAGTCATAAAGGGTTTTTGAGTTTAAGTGGGTGTTATTTGTTTTTGTGGGGGTTTTTCGGGTGGGGGGGGGAGTTGCATTGTATTCGAATTTTGTTTTTGAACCCCACAGTCAACACAACTAGGACAATTTACATGCCATTTGGCATGAGAAACAACTCAGGGTTTCAAGCTTGATGTTTTTTTTAAGGTTGATTGTAATAATTTTATTGTAGAACATTTCAGATGACACCGTTTTAAAAATTTTAATTTATTTAGTTGTTTTTCTGTGGAGTTCTTTATTTTGTTTTGATTTGATATTTATTTATTTTTTCTCCACTCTTTGACTACTTTTTCTCTTTCATAGGCTACTTATTTCCTTTTTGTAACCTCAATCATAAGCCCCCATCTTTCTTTTATATTGAGTTAAGCTTCCCATTTTAAGCTTATGCAAACTTTTTCGTGTATTTATGACGCTTCTCCTATTCTTACTTTTTGTTTTTATCGTATTTCGCATTGGTTTATATCAAAGGACTCATTGATAACAGCATTACATATGTTGATTTGATCATTCTGTATAAATATTTGACTGCTGCTACTACTATTACTACTACCATTATTACTACCACTACTACTACTATTACTACTACCATTACTACTGTTACAATTACTACTACCACTACTACTACCACTACTTACTACTACTATTACTACTACTACTATTACTACTATTACTATTATTATTACTACTACTACTACCACTACTTACTACTATTACTACTACTACTACCATTATTA
>RDPX01000475.1:318271-352621 GCA_003991215.1 Morbakka virulenta
ATGGTTAAGAAATTATTTTTAATGTTTGGTTTAACATTGTCACATTTGCTATTTAGTGGTGTATCATTTTTCACATATTCTGTTCTAAGCTGTTGTGCAACACATCCTCTACATCTATAGCCATGATGACCCTAGCTTACTAAGTCAGCTGCACAAAACCAACAGGTAACAAGGGATAAAATTATCCACAAAATAGCTAACCAAAACTTAGCTGCTTAGTTATTTCCAAATAATGAAGCATATAGTTCACTCACATTGCATTTCATTCTCTAATTAATTTCTTTTCTAACAGGTTTTTTTTTGGTGTGTGTTTTAAGGTTTTTTTTGGTTTTAACGTCATTTTTCCTCAGCAATTAGGGCTCGGACAGTGCCCTTCACAGGGACTTTGATTTATCAGTGAGGAATTTCTTGGCCGGATGCCCTTCCTGATGCCAACCAATGGCTTTTTTCTTTGTAAAGTTCCAAATTCTCCTTGCCAGCTCAGGGAATCGAACCTGGAACTCTTGGTTACTGTTTAGTTGCACTAACCATTAAGCCACGACTCCTCACATTATATCATATAGTAATACTGTACCATATCATGTAATATTGTACACTATAATAATGTATCATATACTATTACTTAATATCTCACAGCATCATATAGTATAATATCATAGAACTGAGTATTATGTGTTTCTACCACAGAGTATCATATCATATTATATCATATTACATATTACTGTACCATATCGTATAATATCGTACAATATCATAATGTATCAGATCCTATTGCATAGTATCACACAGCATCATATAGTGTAATATTATAAAACAGAGTATTATGTGTTTCTACCACAGTGTATCATCTCGTATTATAAGCCACGACTCCTAAACAGTGGTGGTTGATTTCCACAGCAAGTCACCATTCATTTCTTATTTTTTGTTGTGGGAAATATGTGCCATAAAATCATGAATGAATTGGAACTGTTGTATGATTGCTATTACTCAACAGAAACAATTTCATGCAGTGAATGAATGAACTTAAATAAATAGGGAAGTTCAAATAAGAATTAGGGGGTGGGGGGATGGGTTGAAGTTTTCTTAAAAGTTTATGAATTGGGGTGGAATTTTTCAAGACCTGTAAGTGGTTTCAAAAACCTACAGGATTAATGGAGTCAATGAAGCTCTTTAATTAGGCTTATAATCTATAAGTCGGAGGAAAATAATTTTCACTAGTTTTAAAAATATATACCACAGGGTCTGACAGGATTGAATTTTGTGGCCTTCAGAGTAAAAATCTTTTTTTTTCTTTGATGTATTATTGTACTGTTGTTTTTTATGATGAAACAATAATTTTATAGCTCTGTTAATTAATCTGGACAAGGGTCAGGACATGCTGCTTATTTCTTGTTTCTTGTATCAATGCATCATTGCAAGTCAATGATCCTCCCTGAATACTTGGTAACAGTCACTGGTATTTTAGCACAGTGATATCCATATTTATTAACGATAACTTAGTTTTTAGTTACATTAGGATATTTTCCTATCTGGTGATGTAAAGAATGTAAAATATTTGTTAATATTGCATAAATGATGTTACTACTTATCTCCTGATGTATCATTGATTTTTTAATGCCTTAGGGTAAAAGAGGAGACAATGAGTGGAGATGTGATAAGCAGCTCAATAAAA
Organism: Morbakka virulenta; assembly: GCA_003991215.1. NCBI lineage: Eukaryota > Metazoa > Cnidaria > Cubozoa > Carybdeida > Carukiidae > Morbakka > Morbakka virulenta. The sequence goes on from RDPX01000475.1 coordinate 319,944, forward strand.
AGCAAGAAAAAAGCGTAAGTATATACATTTAACAAGGAATTTTTTTAATTGATTAACTTAAACTTACAATATTTCTATCTGAGATTCTATCTGAGCTTGCCCTACCCCATTTTCTAGACATAGGTAGCAGTATAATCAGAGTATGAATAGTCTAGCCTTAGATTTATTGACATCAAAGACAAGACTGTATTTACAAGTGGTTTGGTCACAACCTAATTGAGCAAGAAAGAGAGAGCAAACTCATGACAGAAATGCATTGTGTTGGTTTACAATTTATGCAAGTTGAGAAATCAATGTAACTTTATCACAGAAGATACTTTCTCTTGACCAAGAGAGGATGCGTAAAGTCAGAGGTGTGGTGGGAAGTTTTTAAGGGAGGTGGAGGGATAACAAGGTTATGGTATCCAAAAAATTATGGAAAATATATAAATTTATTAGGAAATCCAGTGATATTTGAGTATAATTTAGTTTCTTATGAAGCGGTAAGAAAAGGCTAAAAAATGAGCAAATCATAAGATACAAAGCTATACCATCTTGAAACTTTTTGCTAAATTATATAATATGGTAGTTAGCTACAGTTTTCACCAATTTCTCAATTCTATGTTCATATTCAAATCAATACCAATTCTGTGTAGAATTTGTTCATTTTGTATAATTCACTCTGTTCTGTTGTTTAGTAATCTGTAAGTAAGTAAGTAAGTTTTTATTTGCCACAGACATAAAATGAAAAATGTTTACAAATGTTTAAAAAAGAAAGGCCTAGAAAGTCAATAAATTACAATTTAAAGTTAATTTATAAAGTTTTGTACGAATTAAAACTAAAAAGAATGTTGCATAAAAATATTACAATTTGAGTTAAAATAAAAATAATGACAGATCACCCCTAATTGAAGTGGCAGGGATAACATTAAAAGGTCAAACTAACCTTATTTCCATATTGGTCCCTTAAGAGGTGATTTTTTAATTGAAAAAAAAATTGGTTTTGGTTGAGGAAAAAAAATATCTGTTGTTTAATTAATGTGAACAAAATATTTTGTTTTACCATAAAGGTGCATTGAAGCTATGGAACATTAACAATGAATTAAACAGTGTACTGTAAAAGAATGTGACAATGAAAGCACACATTGTCCTCTGGCTCTTTAGAATGATAGCAGATTGAGTTTAAAGCTTTTATCTGACGTAAACCTTAATACAGATTTCTTCAGTGTGGCATAAAAATTACAATAAGATTCTTGGGGTGTTTTTCCTGGTTTTTATATATACCTGCATTAACTTTGTGGTCTTATGTTACTGAGCTGTTCGATTGAAAATATTGGGTAAAAAGAAAATATTTGAACTAATATTACAAGAGAAGACTGGAAAGATACTTTTTTTTCTTTCATGTCCATTATTTTAATGTTAAATGAGAAATTTTGGAGAATTAAAATGTAACAATAATATAATTGATGAAATTAGTATGTTGCTCCATTTTTCCTTGGTAGGGGGATGAATGTGGCCTCAGCAATTCTTTTGGTCTCTTATCTATGTCCTGTAACATATTCGAAGATTTTTGTAAATAACTTATACACAAAGTCTTATTCTGCCTTGATCACTTCTAGTATTTTAGTCCATATTAGGAGCCTTTCTATTTGGAAAAGACATGATACTATTCATTGTCTCACTCCTAAAATTTCTTGCACCAAGTTCTATTTCTGTTTACCACATTGATGGATGACATCCTGGTGGTTGTTTAGCAGCTTACTCTGAAGAAGGCACATGTATGTAGTTGATCAGAATTTATGGTTTTGTGGTCATCAGTAATGTAGTTTTCCATTAATCATATAAATTATGTTTTGGTTTATTTTCTATATTGTATTCTTTTGAAATTACTACTATAATGTGTGATTTTTTCTTTGCTGCAGGGATCTAAAGGTTGTCCTAATTGGGGATGCAAATGTTGGAAAAACATGTCTGGTACATCGATACATGGAGGGTATTTTTCAGGAAGAATTACGAAACGTAAGTGTAAGTGTTTGATTGTCTATTTATTTCTTGTGCACATTTGCTTTCTAGGTGCACCTGTAGCATTCTTTTTTGACAAGAAGACCAGGTAGGCTCCCTGGTACTGACAGCATGTATGTATATGTATGTAAAAATATGATGTATTTTTTTGTATTCACTGCCAAAGTGAGCTCTGCCATTTTTGCAGTTTTGTTTTTATTATGTGTAACCACTACATAGACTGGTTGTGCAATTATTACACACATAGATGTTTTTGCCACATCAGTTTTAATTCTGCAGGAAGAGAATATTGTATTATGATCCTGTTATTGTCACCATTATGTATCTGCCATCTTAATTTGATAATCTTGATTTAGCCTCGCTTTAATCTATAATAACTGACACCTTCCAAAATGTACATGCTGTCTTGGATTATACTGCCAAAGAGATCTGATGTCATGTTAAAAGCAGTTTACATTATTATATATATTTACCTCCTCTGCACACCTTAAAATATAACATGGTGTCAGAAGTACAGTAGGACTCATTTCCACTAGTTTCTGGATCAACTCCCAGCATTCAGGCTCCTCTGTGACCAGAGTAACCCTGAACTTGCCACTGTGAACAACTGCTTCTGGACCAGCGTGTTTTCATCCATAAATTTTTTACATCTGTTTTACGACTTAAAAATGGCCACCACTTCTCTTCCACAACCGAACATGGATTGGAATTTGCCAGACTTGAATAGTGCCATGAGAAAGTTTTTACATTCATGTCAACTTTATTTTAATGGACCATTAAAGGACATTACCGAGGAGGTCAAAATTATTTACTTATTTGAGCCAGATCTGATGGCCAAGATATTGATGACACTTTTAACCACTCCCCAGAAAAATCTTCACAGCTACAAGCATATACATCACAGCTTGCAGCTTATGTATGTCCATGCAGTCATTTTCATGTTTCTCATTTTAAATTGCTCACTTGTACCCAGAAGGCAACTGAACCTGTTGACGTCTATTATAAAATACTGAAGGAACTGATACAACAATGTTAGTATACCGCAGAGTTACAGAACACTCTTCTTGTTGATTTTTGGACTTCATTCAAAAACTGCACAAGTGACATTACTAAAAGAAGGGAAAGATTTAACTATAGAAAAGGCCTTACAGGTTGTACATCCAGAGGAAGCAACACATTAGTGTGATTAGAAGACCCAAAGAAGAAATGTCAGTTAACCTTGTTAAGAAAAGGATTTACAACAAACCCAGTAACTCAGCTTCTTTTAAGTCCACTACAACACACACTAATTGTTATAATTGCAGTTGTCAGTACCCAAGATGTTCTTGTCCTGCTAGAGGCTCAAGATGCAATCAGTGTGGCAAACAAAACCATTGGGCCAATGCCTGCCGGTCTGGACCTAGCAAAAGACAGAAGCAGCATCCCTTTACAGAAATACGGTACATGAAGCCACTAATCCCCAAGCTGTTGAAACTGAAGACAAGGATAAAAGTAGTTTTTCTTTCCACACACTAGAACTTGGCACTTCGAATTTCTCGTGTATCCCACCTACTGCAACACAGGCATTTGTCATTTGAGAATAGGCACTTCTAAAAGGCCAGGAGTCACTTGACTGCAAAGTAGACACTGGGGCAGAAGGAAATGTCATGCCCATTGGCATTTACACAAAATCATTGGCTGCCACCAATAACCGCAAATGTTGCCAGCTGTAGCCATCAAAAGTGCAAATAATTGCCTATCGAGGCACTAAGTCAGACAGTGTGTAACTTGCACCTTTGGCATCAAACACAATAACAAATTTACCACTGCTGATTTTAACACCACAGGAACCAATGGTCCTGTTCTCCTTGGCTCGCCAAAATTTGGAACTTTACAAAGAAAGCCATTGGTTGGCATCAGGAAGGGCAACTGGCCAATAAGTTCCTCAATGCCAAAACAAAGTCCCACTAAAGGGCACTGTCTGAGTCCCAGTTACTGGGTAAAATTATGTTTAAACAAAAAAAGAAAATATTTGTTTTCCCTCAGTTCCACATTACTGTGGTGACTGTGTGAAAACAAACCTACACATGAGTACAAGAAGAATCATATCTTTATCGACACTTGGAAACAGAACTCAACCAAAATAATTTTATTTGATCCAATCCTTACAACTTTTTTGGTCACTGGGACCACTAAAAATAATAAGATAAAAACACCTCCCTTAACTGATTACCCTGCAGGTACTGAGGCCCACAGTGTTCTCAAATGAAAAAGAAAGCTTGGCCTAATTGCTCTTTTTTTGCCAGTAATATTCAGTAATGCTACCACCAAAAAGTCCACATTCATCAACAACATATAGCAGTTTGTCTGTGCTTGCCATTGTTTCCACTATCAATATTATTTTCTTGGCATACCATTATGTTGCCAAAACTGAGATCATCTTGGAAGAAAAGAACAAAAATCCCCATAATGACATCTGGCTTCCACCAACCATAACCACTTAATGCCTCTGATACCAATTCTGCATCTCCAGCAACAACACAGCCATTATGCCCTCCAGGCAACATTGACCGACTATAACTGACCCTGCTAAAATCTATGCTGAATTCCACAATCTTCACTGAAATTTTCAGTCTGTATTTGAACCAACCATTATGAGACCTTTAACTTGGTACAAGGAGTGATAAACATGGGTGAAGTGGAAATTTTTTAATGCCAGGACGGTGAGAAAACACATATTAACTGTGTAAACCCATAACTGATAGTGATTGCTTCTGTTCCTAATTTACTAAGAAATATGAGATAATTTACCATTTAATTGTAGTTTTTGTAATGCTGTGTATTTGTTTTACACTGTTGTTTGTGATTTTCAATATATAGATAGCAATAGCACCGAAAAAGCTGGCTGTAACACATTTGTTTTTGAGTTTTTATTTTGAAAGAAATGGAGAGAAGCCATAGAGCCTTTTGTGACACAATGTAGTACATAATAGCAAAGTAACAAGTAACATAGACCTATGAAATGACATTGGATAAATAAACAATCAACCAACATAATAACCACTCCAATTTCTCATTTGGTGCAATCTACACTCAAATCTTGGAAGAATATTTCATATTGATACACTGATAAGCTGTTGGGTTTTTGGCAGAGCTTAAGTAATGACCTCTTACTAAATATTAAGTGAAAGGGAGGATAATCAGTTAACTCATGCAACTTACAGTTATGTTCATAAAAGATTAAAGACGTTTTTATACAGGTTTTCTTTCAGTAGTAAAAGTTTCTTTGATTATTGGGAGTTTCACTGTTTGGTTTTTTGTAAAGTGATTTATTTTTAAAATAGTGTGTAAATCTAATATGGTTTATATCCATTTTCAAACTTACCCAGTTCATAAGGTAATGTCATTTTGTGTACAAAATACCCATACCACTTGACCATCCCAGTTGATGAATGCTACTAGAACACCATTGTGAAACAGTTAAAAGAAAGTACACTGGCTAATAGATTTGGCAGTTAGTAAAATACTCTCAACATTTAACTAGTGATTATTCACTTCTGCAATTGACACAAGTGCTTGAATTTAAGTGATAGGTGGTGATGTAGAAATAAGAATTGTGATGAATTGTAGGGTGGTTAGAGGAGAATTCCATTATTGCAATAAACCAAGCTGGCATAAAACAATTTTTGTCATGATTTATTTTTGTTAGACAATTGGGGCAGCATTTTATTTGAAACAGTATGGAGCCTCAAATATTGCAATTTGGGTGAGTTCTTCATGAAATTCATCTTATTCATAATTTGATTTGTGAAAAATTTTGGTTTTACTTAGTAGTAATTTAGTGTTATTTCTATTTTTCAATTTTTGATGACCAGCTGCCTCAAGGTCAATACACACATTTAGATTAATATTACAGAATGAATTGCTTGTAATAAATCCCATTAAGGGTGCTGAGGCACTCAGGTGTAAAATCAAAAATCATAATGAAAATGAAATGGCCACCAAAATAGAAAAAAATTCAACAACCAGAGAAAAAATTAATTGGTAAATTCAGATGTTTGAACAAGAGGATTTATATACTAATATCAAAGTAATTAATAGCTATCAACAGTGCTCAATAATATAAGAATATTAGAGCTGTCATTCACTATATATATATATATATATATATATATATATATGTAATTTCCTTTGACAAAGAGGAGAGAAATTCAGGATAAGCACAGATAAATAAAGCTGTAGAAGACAAGTATTATAATATGCTTTTTTTATTCTGCAGTTCCAGTTAACCTGACTGGAATCTATAAATAATTGATTCCATTAAATGCAATTATTAAAACTTACACTTTTAAAGACATACATTTTTCTGGTTAAAATATGCTCAAACTTTAATGTAAACAACTGTTAATAACACTTTATTACCAATGTAATAAAAAGGTTTTAGAGGAAAAGAAAGAACATTAGTGTGTAGACCATTTGTTAAGACATTTAAACTGACACTTTATACTTAATTTTAATTGTTACATGCAGTTATTATACATCATGAGGATATGAAAAGGTTTTAAAGTTTGTTACATATTTGATGTTCATTCAACTCTTTAGCAAAATATGAAAAAGGTTGGTTAGAATTCAGTGGTCTGCATACTAATCGTATTAAAGTAATTTATTCCCATTTCCTTTGCAGTAATTTTTAACAGTGATTCAAGTATAAGAAATTGACCTTTGGAGGGAAAAGTTTGTTTACAAAATTTGGAAGGAAATTTATTAAGTATATATAGAGTATTACATGTGAACATGTGAACAGAGATACTTATAGGAGTTTCATCATCTCAAGAGTCACCAACCTTTTTTGAGCTATTTTTTGAGGGACACTTCTCCCATCATCAGGCTAACAATGCAAGAAGTGTCTCCTGAAATGTAGCATAGAAGAAGCTTACAAACTTATAACATGATAGTTTTACTACATCTCTGTCTTCCACTGAGCCCATAAAGCCAAGGATTTTCCTGTCAATAGGGAGTTTATGCAACAAAATTGCATGTAATTGACCTCGTAAGATCAATTTTTTCATGTATACTAGCCTAAAAACTGGGAATTGAAAANATATATATATATTTATATATATGTAATTTCCTTTGACAAAGAGGAGAGAAATTCAGGATAAGCACAGATAAATAAAGCTTAAGAAGACAAGTATTATAATATGCTTTTTTTATTCTGCAGTTCCAGTTAACCTGACTGGAATCTATAAATAATTGATTCCATTAAATGCAATTATTAAAACTTACACTTTTAAAGACATACATTTTTCTGGTTAAAATATGCTCAAACTTTAATGTAAACAACTGTTAATAACACTTTATTACCAATGTAATAAAAAGGTTTTAGAGGAAAAGAAAGAACATTAGTGTGTAGACCATTTGTTAAGACATTTAAACTGACACTTTATACTTAATTTTAATTGTTACATGCAGTTATTATACATCATGAGGATATGAAAAGGTTTTAAAGTTTGTTACATATTTGATGTTCATTCAACTCTTTAGCAAAATATGAAAAAGGTTGGTTAGAATTCAGTGGTCTGCATACTAATCGTATTAAAGTAATTTATTCCCATTTCCTTTGCAGTAATTTTTAACAGTGATTCAAGTATAAGAAATTGACCTTTGGAGGGAAAAGTTTGTTTACAAAATTTGGAAGGAAATTTATTAAGTATATATAGAGTATTACATGTGAACATGTGAACAGAGATACTTATAGGAGTTTCATCATCTCAAGAGTCACCAACCTTTTTTGAGCTATTTTTTGAGGGACACTTCTCCCATCATCAGGCTAACAATGCAAGAAGTGTCTCCTGAAATGTAGCATAGAAGAAGCTTACAAACTTATAACATGATAGTTTTACTACATCTCTGTCTTCCACTGAGCCCATAAAGCCAAGGATTTTCCTGTCAATAGGGAGTTTATGCAACAAAATTGCATGTAATTGACCTCGTAAGATCAATTTTTTCATGTATACTAGCCTAAAAACTGGGAATTGAAAATATCTTAGTAAAAAATAAGTCAGTCATAAAAATTTTAAGGCATAAAAATTATAACTGATTAAAATTATATACATTTCACAATATTTACCTGCATTTGCTGTCTGGTGGTAAGGCATGTATACATCATTGAGTTGTAGTGATAAAGCCATCAACAACTTGAGCACGACTCTTAAAATTGTCATTTTTATTGCCCTGGAACTTTGAAGCAAAATATCCAGAATTAGTTTCAAAGGCACATTTTCCAATCTTTTTACTAGTATATGTCAACAGGCGTCTTGCCAGAGTACTCCAACTTGTCATCTGTCAGTCTGCTGTGTTAATAAACATCCCTACTTTATCTGAGAGTTTGGGGGTCATCTCTTTCTACTGGAAATAATCGTTTTTCATTGTCCATTGTTCTTCTCTGGATGTGATAGATTGTTAGACGGGTTGTATCCTAGGTTATCTTTGTGTATATTGGACATGCCTTACTCCTCCATTACTATCTATATGTACAAGAAAGGGTAGAATAAGGTGTTTTCGTACTTTCTGTGTGTCGAAGTAACTCTACTACTTCCTTAAGGATTGACACAACAGGAATTTGCTGTATAGTTTATTCCACGTTATTTTTATGCTTACTGGAGATTGTTTTTAAGTGTTTCAAAATAAAACATCCGTTGCAAAAAGAGATTTATGTAATGCATTTTAATTTCCTTCAAACTGAATGCAGCTTTTGGCTGTCATCAGCTTTTATCAGCTATTATGCATCTAACAATATAAGAGTTTATTATATATTTTTAATATTATATTATTATATTATTGTATTGTTTTGTATTGTATTGTATTATATTATATTATATTATATTATATTATATTATATTATATTATATTATATTATATTATATTATATTATGTTATATTTAATTATATTTAATTATATTATATTATATTTTATTAGATTTTATTATATTATACTATATTATATTATATTATATTACATTTTATTATATTAAACTATTGTATTATATTGTATTAGTTTTTATTTGTATATTATAATGTAACATATGTTATGTCATTGGGTTGCTTCCTTTTATGCAGGATACCGCTGGCGAAGAAAAATTTTCAGGTTTGTCGGCATTTTACTGCCGCAATGCGAATGCCGCAATAGTAGCTTATGACTTGAATGATGCATGTACATTTGAATCAATCAATGGAAGACATAGTCAATTGTTGGAATATGCCGCTGACCATTGCCTTATTTGTATTGTTGGCACAAAAAAAGACTTGTTAAAGGGAAACCGAAAAGTGCCTGTAGAAGTAGCGCATGCAAAAACGGAGGAAATGAACAGAAAGTGGAATTCTATTCGACATCCTTCATCTGCTTTGCCCTATTTTGAGACCAGCGCTAAAACTGGAGAAAATGTTCATCAAGTATTTGAATTTATTTTTGAGACATTAAAACCGAAAACTCCAAATTTGGATGCCAATATTACTTTGGATCAGAATAAGGGTGCATCTCTGAGAGGATCTGAGAAACGCTGTTGTTAGGAGAACCGAGGTATTTGTAAATTTCTGATACATCAGCAGCAGGTAGGGCGCAGGGGACGCAGAGGGCGCAGAGGGCGGGGTATACTCGAAGTAATGTCAGACTAGGGGACCACAGTACAAAACTATGCTTCCGAAAACGTTCAAGGTATTTAGATGATGTCAGTTTAAGGTTGTACATAATTGGTTGTCAATTATCATTAAAAATGACGTCACGTGTAATACAAGGTAACACCATCAAAAATGACCTTGTCGTTGTTGCAGATACCTTCTTAGTTATAGGACAGTTCAAGAATTATTTTGTAATAAATACTTTTTACTGTCGATAAAGATATATCCAAGACGGGGATTGTAAATTTCTTTTATATTTTTCCAGCGCTGGTAAATGAATGAAAGGTTTTCTTTTCACTTAGAGCCATATTTTATCCGTATTTTTAAGTATTTTTTCCCGTAGTTTTTCATAATGTGACATTCTTTTTCTTAGTATTAATTTTTGGTTTTATTCTGACTTAAGGCCGATTGGCATTTCCTTAATTTTGGAACAATCGGGGAAAATGCTCCTTTTCATTTCTAGGTAATTGGGTAGGAGGTAGAATTAGGTAGAGCTAAAAGAAGTAGTGGCAGATTGGTAAAATCAACCGCTAAACATACGCAAGATTTTCTGATTCATTAGCATTAGCCACAACCTTGGGAATACTGCAATCAATTCAGCTCTCCATTGCAAGTGAATATGTCTGATTTTTCACCTGCCTTGGGTGGGTGGGTGGTGGGAACATTGAGAAACAGGGAAGGAACCAATAAAAAACAAAATATAAAAAATATACAAATTAAAAAAAATCAAATAAAGAGCGAAATTCTCTGCACTGAAGTGGCTTTAAACCCTGTTTATCGTGAAGGGAGGAAAAAACAACATTAAACAAACAAACAGAAAAATACTGACATTGTTGTATTACAACTTCAGCTGGGCAGAAGCTGTTGCACTTTCAGTCGAAAAGGGTGGTTGTCGTTTCAGGCCAGGGCTACTCTTTTTTAAGGTGTTACAGTTGGTCGGTGGTTAGAATGAAATACAGTTCATTACTACTTTTAATGGCCGCAATTTAATGCAGAGTTTACATGAGACGTTTTTTCTGTTCTCAGCAATTAATATTGGTATATGTAGGTAACAAAGTGTTTGTGATCTTCTCTGTTCATGTTAAATTGGCAACTAAATTTTAATATTACGGGATAATACTAGTGGGTATATATGTTTTGTGAAGAAAGTTACACAGCATTCTTAGATAGACTTAAATATTGTACAAATCTCATTTGATTAAAATCAGGATGAAACCATGTTACGGATCTGAAAGTGTCAACAGTGTACTTTTTAACTATACACTGTGTTTGTCAAATGACGTAGAAACAGAATTTTACATGGACTATTTTACAAATGGATTAATTTTACAAAGAGACGTAATTGTTTTGTAACAGCTTTGTAATGTCTTCAAGGTTTGATCTGTAATGTTTTAAAACTTGTAAAAAACGTGTAGAACACTTCAACTATTGATTGAGGAAGTTGTGTTTGTTTCAGGTTATTATTTATTGCACAAAAACATAAGAACTAAGATTAAACCCGTTAAATAACAGAAAGGTAAAACCCATAGTTCTGTACAGTATTACAAACTTTCTCTATTTTACAACAAATGTAGTACTATATACAGGGCACCCTTTTGTGACTCAGTACCTTAATTCTCCCTTTCATTTTGGTGTTAGGAAGGGCATCCAGCTGTAAAATTATGCCTCGATGAATCTTATTTCAAATCCTTCTTGTCAACTTTTTCATCCTGTAACCTAAGGTGTTTGATCCGTGCTGAAAGGTGAATGGCTATATATGAGTTAGTCGTGAACGGGACTCTGTGGAGAGCAGCCTTGTCTAGTGTGCTGGGCAACTCTAGATGGACTTTACTTTGACCGGTGCATTATTATCTGGCCCTGGTAGCCAATCATGAAATTATGAAATATCACTTAATCCAAGAGATCCGTGTTGGATCACTGAATGTTGGTACCATGAAAGGTAGAGCTGCTGAGGTTGTTGAAACCCTATCTAGAAGAAGGATAACAATCTGTGCTGTCCAAGAAACATGCTGGAGAGGCCAGTCTGCCAGGCTTTTGAGCGGTAGGGACTCAAAATACAAATTTGTTTGGAGCGGTGATTCGTCGAGAAAGGGTGCTGTTGGTCTGCTTTTGCAAGAAGCTTTAGTTGAAGGTGTACTTTCTGTGGAAGAATTGACAGTCGGATCATGTTTATTCGTCTTATGATTGGTAAGATAATAGTTCGTGTTTTCAGTGTATATGCTCCTTAGTCTGGCTTAGCGGAGTGTGAAAAAGAGTCGTTTTATAACAAGCTGATTTCTCAGATATCAATTACACCAGACGATGAGTTTCTACTTGTGTGTGGTGATCTGAATGGTCATGTAGGGGAAAGATCGTGTGGCTTTGACGGTATCTATGGTGGACATGGTTATGGTGTAAGAAATGCTGATGGTATCCGGATCCTAGATTTTTGCTCCGCAACAAGCCTGTCTGTGACAAACACATTTTTTGTCAAAGATGAAAGTAAGCTAATCACCTATAGATCTGGGGATAATCTTACACAAATTGATTACATTCTGGTTCGCAGAACTCAATTGAAGCTTGTCAGTGATGTAACGGTGATTAACGGTGAAGAATGCACTTCCCAACATAAACTACTTGTTGGAGATATACACATGGATATTGGAAAACAAAAATTAAGGTTGCTTCCACCTCGCAGGCGTGTCTGGAAACTGAAAGAAGCTGAAGTGTGTGAAGAATTTAAGACCCGAGTCTAGGATGCGATCAGTATTTCACAAAGTGAAGATGTTGGAAGTAGTCTGGAGCGACCTGAAAAGCTGTATTCTTGAGTCTTTTGATGAAACTTGTGGCTGGACGAAGGTAGGACAAACCCGAAAGGAAACCTGGTGGTGGGATGGAGATGTTGATTCAGCAATTAAAGAAAAGAGAAAGTTGTGGAAGGAATGGAAAAACGGAGGATCTAAAGAACCTTATCTTGATGCGAAGGGCAATGCAAAACGACAGGTCTACCTTGCGAGAAAAGCTGCTTTAGAAGCTAGTTTTATCAATCTCCATGAGAAAGATAGAATGAATCAGGTCTTGAACATGGCTCGTAAAATGAAAACGGAGAACCAGGATATAGTTGGAGAGAAATGCATCCGTAATGATGACGGCGAAATTGCATATGATGATGATGCTAGTATGCAGTTCGGCTTTATGCCTGGAAGAGGAACCACTGACGCCATCTTTATCCTGCGTCAGCTTCAGGAAAAGTATGTAGGTAAACGCAATGACTTATTTATTTTTTTTGCTTTCGTTGACCTTGGAAAGGCGTTCGACCAGATTCCCAGAAGGTGTTATGGTGGGCGATGCGTAAACTTGGAATAGATGAATTGATAGTGCAAGCTGTTCAGGCAATGTACTTTGCTCCAAGGTCCTGTGTGAGAGTGAATGGTAAATTCAGTGAGGATTTTCCTGTCAATGTTGGTGTCCATCAGGGATCAGTACTGAGCACCCTCGTTTTCATTATTGTGATGGAAACCCTCTCACTTGAGTTTCGAACAGGATGCCCTTGGGAAGTTCTTTATGCTGACGATCTTGTTATCATTGCTGATTCTCCAGAGGAACCTCTGAGGAAGCTTACATTGTGGGGAGAGAAGATTGAATCCAGGGGCTTGCGTGTCAACATGAGAAAGACAAAAGTTATGCATTGCAAACATGGATTGAACGGGCGAAAAAAGTTTGGCAAATGGCCTGGTGGGGTTTGCCACAAAGGTGTAGAAAGTAACTCTATCTACTGCTCTATTGGCCTCCACTGGGTTCACAAGCAGTGCTCTGGTATAAAAGGCAGATTGGTAGAAAATGCTGGGTTTGTATGTCCTAGTTGCAGAAACCCCATTCGCACCCCAGGTCCAACAAACTTTGCTATTGGTGATGAATCTCTGGAAGTTGTTTCAACTTTCTGTTATCTTTGCGATATGGTAGGCTGCATGGATGGAGGCTGCATGGATGCAATCACAACCAGGATACAGTCTGCTTGGAAAAAGTTTGGAGAGCTCATTCCCATTCTCACCAATAGGGGCATGCCTTTGAAGTCTCGTGGCCGTGTCTTTGTTGCTGGTGTCCGTGGAGTTATGCTTCATGCTAGTGAAACATGGGCTTTTACAACTGATGGCACTAACAGGCTTGTCAGTAATGACAATGCTATGGTTAGGTGGATCTGCTCCGCAAAAATTTCAGTCAAGTTTCGTATGGCCGATCTGAGAGAGGAACTTGGTATCCCATCTTTGCTAGTTACACTCAGGCGTGCTAGATTAAGATGGTTTGGACATGTGAGGAGAATGGATGCTGACTCATGGCAACACAGAATGTTGACCTTTGAAACCGCAAGCAAATACTGTGGTCGACCTAAAAAAAGATGGATGGACTGCGTCAATGCTGACTTGCACACACTGGGCATCACAAAGCATCTAGCAACTGATCGGAAAGCTTGGAGAACGGCAATCAGCACCAACATAAACATGACAGGAAGGCGTCCAACCCCAGCTGCTGAGAACAGAAGAAATTAAACCGTGCAGCAAGTAAGTAAGTATTTTAATACATGCAACAGTCGCACTCTTTAAAATAAGAGTTTATGAAGTCACTTAAACCAATTTTAGTTGACAGTCATAAATATTCTTGACTTTATGGACTTGAAGTAATAATTCATTTACGAGGTCCGTTGACAGTGTTGGTCATGAAAAGTGGTTAGAAGCAATGCAAAACTGCTTCCTTCATGTGACGCTTCCACTGTGCTAATATTTTTAAACCCAGTATCCCAAGGTATTTATATTTTACATGATTTTGTAAGTATTTTCGCAAAAATTCTATTTACAACTAATATTCTAAAAGATATGATTACCTTGAAGAGCTTCCAAAATTGCTTCAAAGTTACCATGGCCACTATCGACGTCATTTATTTCTGCTAATAATTACCATCAGAATATAGATTTTGACAAGTACTTACGGTTGAGATACCAGAATATCCCCAAGCTTTCATAAAAGTTGAATATATCTGATGATGCCCACATTAAAGCTTTACTCCACGAAACTGACTAACATTGTATATTGTGCCAGGGAACTTAAGCAATTAATTTGAAAGACATTTTTTTTAAACAATATGATCTTAATAGGATTGACTTTTAATGCCGTTTGCAACATTCGTGATCGAAAGGCTTTAAGCTGTACTATACAATATCACTTTCATTGGCTAGTTTCAAATTGCTAGCTGCGACCAGCAGATATTCAAAAGTGCAAACAAATCAATAGCTCTTACTAACTTAAAAAAAACCATCTTGTCAATCAGCTTGCACTCTTGCACACAAAAGCTTCCATCGACAAGGACTTCACAGGGGTAAGCAATTTTGTAGTTATTTCCAAGAAGAGTTGGTGCTTGAATTTACGACAACAAACGTAACTAATAACTACCTGAAGACGAATCAGCAAATATATATGAGTTGCTGGTTGTGGAGCTTGGTTATTAAAGATAAGCTAAAAGACACCTCAATTACAAGGGGGCGTCAAAAACGTTCAGTGCGAATCATCACTGGACGCACCAGGAGGCAGCCTAATCGCGACCATGCACATATAATTGAGCCGGCGTACAATGATTTATGAGTAACAAAACATCCCGCTAAACGAAAAACCCTTGTGATACATCCTATATATATAGTAAGAATTAACCTGCATGCACAAAACCTTGCTAATATGTAAATATGCGAATATGTTGAACTGTAAGTAAAATTTGTTTTTCGTGTGACGATTATGGGTATGGAATTCAATAGCCTTCCAAGTGTTTATTCATCTGCTGGTTTGTTTGCTTCAAGTTATGTCGGATTTTTGGTGCAAGTTATGCTTGCTGACTGTCTCTTCACTGGACTACGAATCCCGCTACCCTTAGTACGACCACAAATATTCTGTCCTAGTTTTTGTCGTGCAAAAATAGGTGGAGCTTTCGGCGACTGAGCAACACTTTTTAGGGACAACGCTGCTCACCCTGATCATGGGAAGTGTCTACAAAAGGTGACCTAAACATCGTTTGTTCAACTGGAAGGTGGTCAGCTACCTGCAGCCCACGGCTGTTCAAACCTGTAGGGGAAGCAAAAGTAAAATAAACACCATTTAAGCAAAAGAGAGAATTGAATTGAATATTGCTGCTTGAAATGTAAGAACACTTTTTGATCGTGAAGAGTGTCATCCAGAACGAAGAAGAACTGTTATCTCCAAGGAACTGGCTAAGTACAGAGTGGACATTGCTGCTTTTTCTAAGACTTGGTGCTGTGAAGAAAATCAGCTTACTGAAAGAGGTGCTGAATACACTTTTTTTGGAGAGGCAAGCCTGAAGGAATAAAAAAGGATAGAGGAGTAGGTTTTGCTATACGGATACAGACCACAACCAAGTTGAAGAAATCTTATGGAGTTAGTGATCGAATCATGTGTCTAAGGCTGCCTTTAAGATGCAGACGTTATATATCGGTTATTTAAGTGTGTGCTCCTATACTGGACAGTAGTCACGATATCATTATGGCCTTTTATAAAAATTTGAGGAATTGTACCACAGGAATTTTCCGCTATAAAATGCTATTTTTGCTTTTTCTTGCTAGAAACTGCTATTTTTCGAAAATACTACATTTTATTCCAATGATTTCTCAAACACCAACCTTAAATCCAGCTCATTATACCAAGTTATGAAATTAACCCAATTCTCATGGTCAGATATCAAATGATCCGAACATTACTTTAAAGAACCACCTACAGAAAAAAACTTCATGTGCAAGCTGTCTCTCCACACAGAAATGCTTTGTTAGTTCCGTTTGACACGTGCTGCCAAGCACATTTTACCCTTTGACCAAACTAGCTTTGAACATAGGGTTTGAAGTTTCCGATCTCAAAAGCTGTAACGCCAAGTTATTTACCCATACAACCCCATGCATAAAAATGCAAGAAATATAGGCTGCCCTATAGTAATGAAAGCACGCGGTGCCCTTTCAAAAACTCGATCGCCACCTACACGTGCTCTAATACTGTGTGAATTTTGAAACGTCTTTGGTATTAATTCGTACAGTCAAACATATGGACACGAAAGAAATGACAAGATGGGCTGGGGGAAAAAAGTGCGAAGCAGCGAGTCAGAGAGTACACGCAGGGCCTGCTCCATGAGGACGGTGGCATTTTGTTTTGTTGTATATGCTCCCTTTCACTTGATTGCAAAAAGTTTGCGATCGACAGTCGTATTCTTTCGAAGAAACATCTGGAAATGGAACGCAAGTTTAAGGACATGAAGCACAAGGTGAAGGACTCACCAACTGTCGCTGAGCCTCCTGCAAAGAAATCAGAACAGGTTAGTGGCACAAAATGTTAAACGGGATCTGGTGTAATTACAACGTATCCAAGACTCGAATCGTTAGTAATGGCTTCAGTTTGATGAGTCGAAGAAATCTGTCATTTCGCAGTGAAGGACACATTCAGGGTAGGGCACTTGAATGAATGAAAAAAGGAAATACACCATATACATAAACTGATTAATTGGCTATAGCACATCTATTCTATAGCATAAACAAAACGGCTTACTCCAATGGGAACAAACGCCTTTTACGAGTCGTAACGTATACGCGTATGTACATCTACATCCTTGTGATTACAATACGTTGTAAAGGCGGCTAACTCTATTAATGAACTATAATTTTCACTTCACAAAATGCACATTCAGTTACTAATTGTTAACAAACATGCTTGCTTGTAAGTTTCTTATATTGATACACGTTTGTATGAAGACCTTAATTCCCGACACATCTTGCTTATTCTTCCTCAATGTAGATCACGATGCGGACCTGCTTGAAGAAATGCAATGAAGCAACTGCTGCACGTCAGGAAGTTATAATTGATCTTGTGAAGGCGTTTACTGCAGCAAATACCCCTTTAGAAAAAGTGGAATGTGAGCCCTTACGTGCCTTCTTCGTAAAGCACGTTCAGAATGGCGGGGTTATTCCAAAGGCTAATACGCTCCGCGAAGAGCATGTTCAAAAATTGTACGAGGATCGTCACAAAGAGCTTCAGGAGCTACTAAAAGGTAAGCCAATTGCTGTGTGCATCGATGAAACTACAGATGTTGAGCAAAGGTCTAAACTAGTCAAAGCAGAAATCGAGATATACAAGGCTGTTCTCTCGGACAACCAAGTCTGTAAGAAAGACGTCATCCAGTTCTGGAGAGGTATGACCGATAGACTGCCCAACCTCTCAAATCATGCGGTCGCAGCTCTCGCCCCCTCATCGAACAGCTCAGCAGTGGAGCGTTCATTTTCCACACACACTTCCCTAAGTAAGTAAGTTTTTATTTGCCACAAACATAAAATAAAAAATGTTTACAAATGTTTAAAAAAAGGCCTAGAAAGTCAATAAATTACAATTTAAAGTTAATTTACAAACTTTTGTACGAACTAATACTGAAAAGAATGCTGCATAAAAATATTACAATTTGAATTAAAGTAAAAATAATGACAGAGAAGGGGGGAAAGCAAAATGGCAGGGATAACATTAAAAGGTCAAAACCTGCTCCCCTCAAACAGACGTAGAATGAAAGAGATAACGATCAAGTAACTAAATGCTCTCTATTCCAATCAACAGTGATGGACCACATGTATATGATCGCCTTTGTTATTCAAACGACTTTTGCCTGAGTGACTGCGTTGACCTTAAGTCTCTTGAATAAAAATAGAAACGAGCCTTTTAGCTTGCATATTCCTTTAGGACTTGACAACTTTCAATGCGCTATTAAATGCTATTTTCACGATTTTTTCCCCGCTTTTCCCGATAAAATAGAGGCAGTATTTCATCATCATCATCATCATCATCATCATCATCATCATCATCATCATCAAACACGTCTTCTGTCGTTTGTCGACATTGCGCTAAAATCCAAAAAATATTGGATTTTTATTCAGACAGGCAGTATTTGGGGTTTCCTCATGAAGAGTAGTCAAAGTGAGGCTAAACCATAATTGGCAAATCAATCATCTTGGTAGGCAGGCAGCATTCAGTGCTGTTTTGTTATTCAATCCATTGTAAACTGTGATCTTGGAAAACTTTGCAAGAATACTATAGGAGAAAAGATACAATAATAAAACAGTGTTTTACTACTTAAATTGGAAGGGATTTTGTTCACCTCGTCACAGCTTTGTCATTCATTTGCAATTCAGTTGTAGTGGAATTGGAAAGAGGCGATGTACTCTAATGGCAATACCTAAAATTTTCTAATGATTTGTAGTTGAGATATAGTTGAAAAAGCTTGCATTATCTTTGTCATGGGACAATTGGCTCTTGCATTGTTTGCAATGGGTTCACGGGTTACAGTGTTCGTTTCCCAGGTAAGACATGTGTTTGCTACTTTGAGAATTTCTCTGCTCCAGAAATGTTGGGCTTTGTTATCTTGCTTTAGTAATATGTTAGTTGGAGTGTCGTTTTAGATTATTTCAAATGAAGTGAGGAATTAGAAGCTTCTGAGCTTCTGAGCCAGGTACATTTCCATTTTCCATATGTTCTGTGTCCAGAGGTCNTCATCATCATCATCATCATCATCATCATCATCATCATCATCATCATCAAACACGTCTTCTGTCGTTTGTCGACATTGCGCTAAAATCCAAAAAATATTGGATTTTATTTTATTTTATTCAGACAGGCAGTATTTGGGGTTTCCTCATGAAGAGTAGTCAAAGTGAGGCTAAACCATAATTGGCAAATCAATCATCTTGGTAGGCAGGCAGCATTCAGTGCTGTTTTGTTATTCAATCCATTGTAAACTGTGATCTTGGAAAACTTTGCAAAAAAACTATAGGAGAAAAGATACAATAATAAAACAGTGTTTTACTACTTAAATTGGAAGGGATTTTGTTCACCTCGTCACAGCTTTGTCATTCATTTGCAATTCAGTTGTAGTGGAATTGGAAAGAGGCGATGTACTCTAATGGCAATACCTAAAATTTTCTAATGATTTGTAGTTGAGATATAGTTGAAAAAGCTTGCATTATCTTTGTCATGGGACAATTGGCTCTTGCATTGTTTGCAATGGGTTCACGGGTTACAGTGTTCGTTTCCCAGGTAAGACATGTGTTTGCTACTTTGAGAATTTCTCTGCTCCAGAAATGTTGGGCTTTGTTATCTTGCTTTAGTAATATGTTAGTTGGAGCGTCGTTTTAGATTATTTCAAATGAAGTAAGGAATTAGAAGCTTCTGAGCTTCTGAGCCAGGTACATTTCCATTTTCCATATGTTCTGTGTCCAGAGGTCCTTGTAGAAGTACATTCTGTCAAGTACCTCAAGAAGTCAGTGGTACTACCCCTATCTGTATACCCTTCACCTCAATTGTAGTCACATGACTCTAACATTGACCAATAAAATTTTCACCGGCAGAATTATTTTTTTTCATTTTACCGGTTTTACCGGCAACATAGACACTTCGTTAGTAATATGTTAGTTGGTGCGTCGTTTTAGATTATTTCAAATGAAGTGAGGAAGTAGAAGCCAGTGTGTTACACGCGGTTTAAAACCTTAAGAACCAGGAGACTACTCTGCCACATCGCCCTACACCACGTACGAGGACCTCCTTTACCCCAGTAAGTCTTGTTAGAGACTGCACTGCAATTCAGCAAGAGACCCAAATTGTTACACTAGATACAGGAAAATTTTGTGAAACCAATAATATCAACCCATTTGTATGGTAAGAAAAGAATAAAAACGCTTGCTTCCTGTTGATTTATATTCAAATGACAGTAGATTTCATGTAATTTGTAAATGGTATAAACATGTTCGGATATTCTCAATTTTTTCAATTACAGTCAAAAAGTTTCTGCCATCACATGGATGAAATTATGCAACAGAGCTGCTCTCACTCTTCATGATATTTGAGTACTGGTTAGCTTTGAAATAATCTGATAAGCTTGGACCATGTTACATTGATTGCAATTTCAGCTTTTTTAATTTGGTACTTTTTTAGCTGTTAGCTGGTCATATATGATTTTCTAATAAAGAAAAAACACTTCATCATCATCATCATCATCATCATCATATTCGGTTTAATGTCCATTTCACATGCTAGCATGTGTTGGACAATTGTGAAATGTGAGAGTAGTATTTTATTATTTTTAGACTTTTGGTACACAAATTTGGGAAGCTTGTTGTCCCACCAAATATGAACAGAGACCCCAAACCACATGAGAAGATTTTCTTTTGTGAGTGCAGCTCTGCCATGAAACACTATCATTAAAAGGTTCCATGGGATGAAAAAGTAACATGGCAATAGTGAATACCACTTTGGTTTGGATCCAATTTGTTTGTTTTGAAGAGTTTATATATTGAATCTACAGACCCAGGGGTGAAACTACTGTTGATATCCATTGTCAGCCAAAATTTTATCAATTTTTGGCTGACAATATACAGTTAAAAATAAAAAGTGACTCTGCAGAAAAAAAAGTCAAGAATGTTTCAGAAAATGAATTTTTGATGTTTCTAAAATAACCAGCAGGTGCACATCAGGTGTATGTTATGAACGTGCAAATAAATTTGGAATCCTTGATGCTCATGGAAGTTGTTGACCACTGCTTGATATACATTTCAAAGCCAAGTGCTAAAAGCTTTAACTGAGTGTAGTAAACCAGCTTAACTTTGGCTCAAAGCAACAATAATATATCTAGCCTAAAAGAACAAAATATTAAGAAAATGATTGGGGAGAATGCAGTGAAGGAACTTATCATCACATTCACCCACTACTATAAAATCAATGTCAAATATCTCATACCACTACGTTAGGTGGCTGAGTCCAGATTTTACAATAACTCATAACCATACAATCAGCCATATCTATCCACAACAACCAAATTAGCAGCTATAGTTCAATGTTCATATATATAAAGTTTTAATGCTCATAATATATAATCAGATGTATGAGTAATAAAAACTCTAACTTTACAGTACTCAGAGTTTCATGTCTTTTACAATCTTACTCATACATCTGATTATGATAGCTCTTACGTTTTAATGTGGTAGAGAACTGTTGTTGATGATATTTCATATACATTTGTTTATGCTCATAATATACAAAGTCCAAAGTTTAAGATAGTTACAAGTCCAATCTGTCTGGTGGTCTACTTATTCTTTCTGATCTGCATAATGGTGGGTTTATTGATTCCTCCGAAATATGCGAGTTGTGGGAACTGTTTGCTTCAATTTGTGTAAGGTTATTCTGATGTTGGTTAGTGTCTGAATAATCATTGTGAATATCGGTGTGAACTATGTGTGATTGCTCTACTTCGTGTTCAGTGTCCCCAGTGGGTGCTAGTTGTTTAGTAGACACAGTTGTTTCTCCACCATCTGGCAACTTTATATGAGCGTATTGTGGATTAGCTTCAATTAAACTCACTTCATCTACAAGGGGGTCATATTTACTATTACGAACATTCCTTCGCATTAGGACTTGTCCTGGACTCATTAACCATGATGGCATTGATGATCCAGTTACAGAATGACATTGATAACAAAAGAGTCGCTCATGTGGTGTACAATTTGTTGATGTGCATAATAAGGACCTTGCAGAATGAAACGCATCAGGTAATACCTTTTCCCATTGGTTAACTGACAGGTTTCGAGATTTCAATGCAAGCAGTACAGACTTCCAAATAATACCATTATATCTCTCAACTTGTCCATTTCCAGTGGGATTATATGGCATAGTTGGACTGGTAGCAATACCTTTTGAGAACAGCCACTGCTTCAGTTCAGTTGACATAAAGGACACTCCCTTATCTGAGTGCATATACCCTGGCATTCCAAAGATGGAGAATAGATTCATTAGACATTTGATTATAGTTGGTACACTTACATCATTTACAGGATACACAAATGGAAAACGTGAATACTCATCAATGATTGTGACCAAGAATGGGTGTCTGGTTGATGGTAAAGGTCCTTTGAAATCAACTGAAATTCTCTCAAATGGTTGAGTAGCCTTGATTAAACGAGTTGGGGACGTCTTATAGAATCTAGGTTTTACTTCTTGTCAAATGCGACAGTCTCTGCACACTTGCTTAATATTCTCTAATGAATAAAGAAGATTTCTAACTTTGATAAAATGATGAAGACAAGTCACTCCAGGGTGACATAAGGTTATATGAATATTATGTAAACTTTTTGATGATGTCGCTGCTCATTTAACTCTTGTAAAGGTGTTGGGTCCACTATTGCAGCTGCCAGGTTTATAGTGAATGTTGTATGAATATGGGGACAGAGCAATTCTCCATCACATGATTTTGTCATTTTTAATTTTACTTGTTGATTTGTAATCATACATGTATGATACAGAGCATTGGTCTGTTATTAACATGAAATGTCTACCTAATAGAAAGTGATGCCAATGGTGGATTGACTTCACAATTGCTTGCGCTTCCTTTTCAACTGGAGAATGAAACTGTTTGTTTCCTTGTAGAGTATGGTAGTGGAATGCGACTGGTTGCCCATCTTGGTTTAAGGTTGCTGAGATTGCGAAGTCTGATGCATCTGTTTCAACAGTAAAGGGCATGTTTTCATCTATTGGTTGCATTGCCGATGCTACAAGTTCCTTTGTTAAAGACTCAAGTGCTTTTACTTGCTCACCACTTAATGAAAACGTGGTTACTGTGTTTAAGATACAAATTTTATCAGAAAACATGTATATCCACTTGGCGCAGTAAGAAAACATGTATATCCACTTGGCGTAGTAAGAAAACATCCCAATTACCTTCTTCAATTCCTTGGGGTTTATCGGTACTGGTAAATCAAGAAAGGGCTTCAATCGATCTGGATCTGGTTGAACAGAATTATGAGAGATACAGTATCCTAGTAAGTCTACCACGTCTGTTGAGAAAGTGCATTTCTCTTCACTAAAAGTAAGATTATTCTGCTGCGCTGCTTTCATAAATTTCCTAAGATTTGCATCATGTTCCTCTTGATTGTTCCCACATATTGTTATATTATCTAAATACGGGAATGCATCATTTAATTCACTAGTACTAATGAAGTTATCCATTTCCCTTTGAAAACACGCTGATCCATTGGTAACACCAAATGGCATTCTTGTGAATTGGTATAACTTTTCATCAGCCTCAAAAGCTGTGAACTTCCTATTATCTTCAGCTAGTGGAATTGGTATGCTGAATGCAAATCTATGGTGCTGAAGAATTTATACTTGGCAATAGCATTTACCATTTCATCAATTTTTGGCAGAGGATAAGCGTCTAACTGTGTGTATTTATTAATAGTTTCTGAGTAGTCTACTACCATGCATTTCTTGGTTTTCTCCTGCACCACTAAGACTTGCGCTCTCCAAGGTGAGGTACTAGGTTCAATAATGCCAAGCTCTAGCAGCCTTTGAACTTCAGTTGTAATGAATGACTTGTCAACACTGGAGTATTTCCTGGATTTAGTAGCAGTTGGTTTGCAATCTCCTGATAGGTGCTCAAACAGCTTTGGTGGGTAGGTTTTTATGGTGGTTAGAGCTAAAAAGGTCAGCGGTGGTTTGCCTCCCCCATACTTTATTGTTATACTTTAATGCAGTTCTTGAAAATCATTACAATGAATTACGTCTGTGCATAAGTTTTCTAAAATAAAAAGCATTACTTCTGGATAGCATTGCTCACCCATTGTTAAGGAGACTATACACTATCCTTTAGACTTCACAGAACATGAAGCTGAAGCCATTCCTATTGTATGGTGTAACAGTACGGTTTTAAGATTTAGTAGTCTGACAAGTCTTTCACTGATAAAGCTTTTGTCGGTACTTCCACTATCAATCAATGGCTCTGCACAATACATATCATTTATAAGAACTGGTGTTGTAACACGAAAAGGTGAATTGCATGATGCGGCAACTGATGCACAGAAGTAGTCATCATCATATTTAGGTACAGCTGAAGAGAAATCAGGAGTGGTAGTCATTGTACTAGCAGCTGTGGATGAATGACATAATTTTTTGAAGTGTCCTACCTTTTTACATTTGTGACACACAGCATCTATAGCAGGGCACTTGGATCTTGGGTGGCGAGGGTTTCCACAAAACCAGCAGGTAGCTTGTTTTCCTTGCCTTTTAGTAGTCACTGCAACAGTGGAATCACCACCTTAGGCAGGTTTTGGTATGGCTGCATTAATTCCAGGAGGTTGTGCATACATATTGGAACTTTGTTGAGCTGTATCGAGGGCTCTTGCCTTCTCAAATGCTGTCTGCAGGTCAATTGTTATACTTTCCAGCAATCTTTGCCGTATAATGTTGGACGCTATTCCGTTAATGAAAGCATCTCTTATCATCTCCAATCTGTACTCTTTGGCACTAACAGGTTTAAAATTGCAATCCTTAGCAAGTGTTTTTAACTCATTCAGGAATTGGTCAATGGTCTTCCCAGCCCGCTGCTTCCTTGTTGATAAGACATGCCGGGCAAGAATAACATTTTTCGGTTTAATATATACATTTTTAAGGGTTTCAATGGCTTCATCATAAGTATCACAGTCAGAGATATACTCATAAATGTTTGGTTCAATATAGTTGATGAGAAGGTTAAACTTGTTAACTGTTCTAGTAGAACTATCACCATCATCACTTGCATTACTGTTATTATCTAAAGACTATAAAGTTAGTGAAAGTCCAAAGCCAGTGTTTATACACTTTATCTGCATCAGTTGTATCTGGGTTAATACTTAGTCTTTCAGGTTTCATAAATTTCTCCATTTTGAATTAGTTGCTTTGATTGTAGTAAACCTGCTTAACTTTGGCTCATAGCAACTATAATATATCTAGCCTGAAAGAACAAAATATTAAGAAAATGATTAGGGAGAATGCAGTGAAGGAACTTATCATCACACTGAGCACTGTTTTGAAAAGGAAAGTCAGAGTTGATGACCGTTTGAAACAATGAGAAATTGGTGCTCTGAGTGTTATTTGCCAAATAGTCTTCCTAATGTTTCTGTGATCATACAGTTTAAGTAGCATGAATAGCAGCACATTTTTGGCAACAATGACAAAGTAATCTTTTCTGTTGCCCTGGTTTAGCACAATGTCTCCTGCAACAATGAATTTTTACTTGGAGATGGACAAAATATACTGGTATAGATAATGAGTGGCAAGTAAACATTATGAACATGCTTCCAAATTTAGAGGCCATTATTGTTATGAAATACAATAAAAAGTTGCAAACACTGAGGTATAAATAAAGCTGCACAAGCAAATTGTTGTATACTTTGAATAGCCTCTTTTTCACATCATTGTTATGAACTGTTTGTAGATTCTCTTGTGATTGGAATTAGTCAGTCAATTAAAATTGAATTTTGAAGTAATTCACAAGATTTATCAAGAAATTCATACTTTTTTTTCATACTGTTTGCCCCCTCTTTTTATTTTTATTTCATTTTATAAGTTTACTTACTTCTTTGAGCTTATCACTCCTATTAGAGCTTAGACCATTGACACTCCTTCAGTATCTTCTGCCCTGCACAACTTTCTCCAGCTGTCTCTGTAAAAATGCCAGCTGCCACATGTCAGCATCAAGGTTCTTCACCACATCTTTCTTGGCCTTCCTTGCTTCTTCTTTTCTTCAGTGTGTGAGGGATGCAGGTGAAAGATGGGACACTGCTGTGACCGTTACATGATGTCATGGTCTCTGGCCAGTGAATTTGCAGGAACCTTCACAGGCACTGATTCACAAACATCCAGATCTTTGCTCTTCACATTAAGGTTGAACAAACAGTTGGTGGTTCTTGCAGTCATTCTGAAGTGCCAGATGTTCTTGAGCTGGAGAAATACTGCTCTCACTTTGCTGATAGTGACACCTTCTGTCCCTCCCATTTTTTCTACCACACTTTCCAAATATGAAAAAGGGTCCAGTTCCTCCAGGGCTTCTTGATCCACTCTGATTAGCATTTGTCTTTGACTACCTCAGTGCTCAACTTGACATGACATTCCCTCATCTGACTTTCTGATGAGGCTGACAAACTTGATAGAAACCCTGTAACGCTACATCAGTTTCCACTGTGGCTCTCAGTCTGCACTGTCAAACACGTTCTTGTACTCCATAAAGTTCACAGAGAGTGACTAGTGCCATTGAAATAAGTTCACCACTATATTTCATAGAATTGAAATTTCATTGGTTTCTAACCTGTCATTTTTGAAGCCTGCATGCTGGTCATGAAATTGATAAAAATTGTTTATGTTTATAGCTTTCCAGGAACAGACAGGAGTGTGATTCCTCTGTGGTTTGGGCAATGAGGGAGGCCATGTTTTTATTCTTAGGTGCCCTTCCCTCCAGTCTCTTAGGATTCCTTCCACTTCCCAGATATTTTCACACTGCTCATACATCATATATACTAATACATCTGGGTCTCTCATGAATGCTTCCTTTGAAATCCTATTTGAGCCTGGTGCCTTCCCATTCCTGGGTTTTGTTATGATTATCCTGATCTCTGCTTTTGTTGGTTTCCTGGAGTCTATGGGTAGGTCAGTTTCTGTCTCTTCATATGTCTGGTGATTTGGTGGTCCCAGTCTGTTATGGAACTCTTCAAAGTACTCATCCCATCTATTGAGTTGTCTTTTAATACCCATAGGGTATTGCTATTCTTGCTGACTAGTCTTTATGCTGATCTAACCTTCCCTACCAACTTCCCTGTAGTGTCATATTATTAGTTAATGTTTTTGTTAATTGCTGCTTCCTCTGCCGCTTGTGATAGCCATTTAACAAAGGTCCTCTTATCTGCTTTGACTTTTTTTTCACTCTTTGCTTCTCCATGCTCCTTGTGGGCTCTGGACACTTCTACCAAACACAGAAATGTTCAAGCCACATGTATCAGCAAATAGTTCTCCATTTTCACTAATCTCTTCCATTCTGTGGGTTCCCATCACCTCTTTATGCCCTATATTGTCTGAACCAACTTTTGCATTAAACTCTTCCATCATGATGCTCATATCCCAGTTACTCAACTTGCTTAAAATACCTTGTGTGTGGTGATAAAAACCCTTCTTTATTTTCTCACTGCCTATATTGGTTGGTGTGTAACACTGTCCAATGTTTATTTCTTTTTCTTTGTTGTAAAGGAAGCTGTAATAAACCTTAGTGCTCATGCTTACCATCTAATGAGTGCCTTTTTTTGCCTTCTTTCCAAGCATTAGTGCCACACCTTTGGTATGACTTGAATCCTCCTCATCCTCACAATGGTACATGATACTCCACATGACAACCCCTCCCCTTCTCCATGGTCCTTTACACATTGTATTGTTGTCAATTTTATATAGCTCAGGATTTTTGTGGGGTGAAGTTGGTGGTTTACTGTACAAATTACTACACAAAGTGCAATTTCAACATAAGCCTTTTTTGAAATAGTTGGTGAAAGCCAGTAGATTTGTTTTTTAAGTTTTCAAACATGTTTTTGAATTTTTTTACAGAACATAAATATTTTTGGAGGTTTTAAAGGTGTGGCTTTAAGACAATTTAGTTTTTCACCATTCTTTGTTGTTGATAGGAAGGATAGTTTTCTTGATATTTGCTACTAAATTTATGTGTAGTGAATTTGGGACCACATGAGGAATACTTGTCATTTCATTGTTGATTCTATATGTTACATATTATATTCTACTTTATTGCTCATCCATTTGTCTTCTGGTTTTGACTGGGAAATACTTTCCACAACCTTTCAGAATTTATCAGGAAGACTGATTTTTTTCCTGAAGATTTTTGTAGTAATTAGATTTGGCTTTCAGAGGAATATGTTCATATTGTTACATTGCACTCACAACCCAATATACAAGTTTGGATTTCACTGTATCTCATTTTCCTCTTGAGCTTATCTTGAGTATTCATTTTTGTTGTTAATTCATTACTTTACCATGGACAAGGTTTCCTAGTTGCCCATTTTTCAATGATTGGCACAACCCTTTGAGACGTTTTTTAACAGAATCTCTCAACATTTTCACACTTCTACTGAAGATTTTTGGCATATCCTATGCAGTAATTCTGAGTTTCAGGTGTGATTCTTTATTTTTTGCAGATTATGGTTTCTGTAATTTACAACATTGAATTTCTCTTCTGGATAATTTTGCTTTGTTAATTTTGTATTTGCTGCTGATTATTTCATGGTCTCTGGACATTTAATAGTCATTGCAATAAAATTTTGTGAGCATTCCCAAACCCATGGGGGTGAATGTGGCTCTCTTGTTCACAGGCCAGGATGTAATTTGATGTAGGGTGAAGTGTTAAATTGTAAATTTTTTAATTGTTCTACTTTTTGCAATCCAACTTGCTTTTATTTTAAAAGTAATACTTTTTGTATTATCTTTTTATAGCTTATTCTAAACACCATAATACAAGATTATGATACGTCATCCAAGATCTTTCAACATGATCATCTTGTTAAAGAAATAAGAAATATTTCTGGCATAGAGAAACTATTTGATGGCTTCAGAAAATGGGATGCACTTTATTTTCTCCATATTTCAGAATTTGGATACCAGTATGAGCAAATGTTGGCCTTTTTCCCCTTGTACCCTTGGCTTCTTCGATTAATTGGAAGTTTTGTTAAGAATCTTTTGCCGACAATAGTTGCCTTTCCATTGGTTCTTCTCATATCAGGTGTTTTTATCAACACTTTACTCTTTTTAATCAGTACTTGGCTGTTGTATGCTTTATCAACCAGAAGTGGATTTTCAAATGATATTTCTTTAATCAGTGCGTTACTTTTTACTTTGAACCCCGCTAGTATATTTATGTCTGCAGTGTATTCAGAGACCTTGTTTTGTACATTGAATCTGGGTGGATTATATTTTTTATCTTTGAAACGAAACAGTGTACCTACATTTCTATTTGCAGTACTATGTTTTAGTGCTTCAAGTTGTGTGCGATCAAATGGACTTGTTGCGTTTGGATTCTTATTTTATCACCTCCTGCAGGATGTTACAGAATATTTTTCAACTATCAAACGTTGGCACATATTGTACCAATTTCAAATTTCATTAAGTTTTATAGCAAAACTATTAATGACCCTTTGTGGTGCTGGTCCATTTCTCTTTTTCGTCTACCAAAACTATAGCACATTTTGTCTTCCAGAAAAGAAATCAGATTGGTGCTTTTATGGCTTACCTTCATCATATTCATATATACAGAGAAAATATTGGAACGTTGGATTCTTAAGATATTTTCAACTGAAGCAACTACCCAACTTTTTGTTAGCATCTCCAATATGCATGATAGCCACGTGGGCTATATGGACCTTTGTTACTTCTGGAAATAATCTGAAAAGGCTCTTCTTACTGGGACTAGTCTCTTGCGATTCAACTTCAGGGTAGGTGAAGTTTTCTTCATATTTTGTATGACCTAAGAAATAGTAATAAGCACCTTGCAAAACTTGTTATGGCTTTTTATTTTATGTTAGGAAATCAAGATAGATAATTATAAATAGTACATGTCTAGCCTTTACACCAAGTTTAACTGTCGAAAAATAAATGCGTCTTTCTTGGTAAATAGGGCACGTTACAAAACTTTGTGTCCATTGAATGTCATTAACAAACAAGGATGCAAAAGGAGATTTTACTACGGGTCAGTTGCATGATTTATTGTGTGATCGGGCAAGTGGATTCAGAACAGAAAAATATCATTTTTTCTCCCTTCGTCAATTTGTTAATTGATCAGAACAAAACTTCTTTGTCGTCTGTAGCTCAGACAGCAACTCCGGTGGCCCAGACGAATCCTTTTATATTTTAAGTGTGGTTATAGATAACTTTGTTTAAACCAGACAATTTCTATCTTTTAACACCTCACCTCTGAGAAATATAACTTTTTGAAATTTCCTCCCAGACCTGCAGATCGGAAACTCAACTAATTTTTGACTCGTTTAAACTGTCAATGAAAACTTCTAAAAATGGGACTCCACCACACAATCCCCAAGACTAACAGTTTCGTGCGGTACCCACTGAGCTATGTGACCGATCAGAAACATAATTTTTGTTGTTATCTTTTCTTGTGGTAATGGTTTCCGAGATAAATGTCGACCATGACGACGAGCAAGGAAATGACTAACGCATAACTGCCTTTTTGACACAAGTTTTTAGGTAAGTGTGTAGTGATTTGCAAATGCACTGCATGCGTAGTACAGACCTGCTTCTAATCATATGCAAGATTTTTCTTTACCTGAAGCTGTGTATGATACCAGAAAATACTGATAGGTTCCTTTTAACAACCACTTAAGGTTTTAAGGACCTTTTGTTGTTATAAGTTAATGATGAAGCAGTCTAACGTTTGCTTTTGTTTATCACTTTTAGGGAACACAAAAGTTATCCATGTGTTGATGACTTCGCTTCCAATCGATATCTGGTTGTTTATATATTCCACTTAGCGTTTCTCCTCTTGTTTGGTTTCTTCAATATTCATGTGCAGGTGAGTATTATTTTACTTGTGGAACTTTTCCACTAAACGATTTGTGATACAAAACTTTATTTTATTGCAATTAAAATAATGTCTTTTTGGTTGAAAGCTTTTTCGCTGGGACACGACAGGATCAAGACGCCAAAATAAAAAAGCACGAGTGTAGATTTTGTTTATAAAGAAACACCACCCATGTGCAGATTTTTTTTTTCTTAAATCGTTCATAATAAAACTCAGAGGCTAGTGAATACTTGTGAGTTAGAGAAAGAAAGATATAAATATGACAGATAGGTTAAGTGGAACACATAGCTGCAAAGTACCTGTTACTGAAAACTTTGGAGTGATTAAGATTATGTTCACCAGGGAAGCAACAAGAAGAAAGATAAATTCCAGAGAGTAGCTTGTGCAAGGAAAGAAACTTGGGGCATAAATGGAAATCCAAGAATTCGAATGGGTTATGATTCCTTAAAGAACGAGTAAAGCGATCGACAGACTTTAAGGGTGGTGATCAAAAGGAATAAAAGTTCCTTGCTCTGTAGGCCATAGAAATGTGCTTGTAGAAAAAGGACCGTGAAAAAACAGCCCAACGATCTGAAAGGGTTTTGAAGGGTTCTCGGACGTTCAAAGCGAATCAGGGTAGAGAATTGACGTTGGATTCAATCAAGAAAATTTAGATCGGAGTTAAATGTTTAAATCTGGATGAAACGCGCGATGAAAAGAACCTG
This sequence comes from Morbakka virulenta, assembly GCA_003991215.1. NCBI lineage: Eukaryota > Metazoa > Cnidaria > Cubozoa > Carybdeida > Carukiidae > Morbakka > Morbakka virulenta. The sequence goes on from RDPX01000475.1 coordinate 351,741, forward strand.
GGAAAATAGATGCGCAAGGAAGGGAAAGATCAAGATGCAAAATTGAGAATTAGGCATGTGGTACTGATACCCTAGTTAATAATGTAAAATAGCCTTGAAAATCACAGGCATTGTTCCAGGCAAGTGAAACTTATTTTTCATTAGCATTTGTATGGAATTCGAAATTTAGCCCTTTAGCATATTTTTTCACCGTTTTTCTTTCTGATCAATACATTTAGTAATATAAAGTAGTGGCCGAGTGATTGATTATCAGATGACAATGCTAAGAGTACCAGTTTTGAGCTGCGAAAATAACAATATCTTTTTTGTAAATTGTATGATTCGAAAGAGGGGCTTTAGTGAGTTTAAGTAAACCATAATGGATTCATCTTAAATTCCTTTTATTATCTTTTGCGGCACTTCGTTGTCACAGACAATAAGAAACTGTTGTCAGCACTAAATCATGGTATGTTAGCACTCATGAGATTGAAAAATGTAAGGACCGACAGAAGGGAAGGTTTAGGTTCATCTCTTAATTTTTTAAACAGTATGTTCTGTGTAACTAATGAGAATGGTTAGTTTTACCTGTGTTCTTGCTCAGAACGTTGTAGTTATGTTATATTATATTATATTATATTATATTATATTATATTATATTATATTATATTATATTATATTATATTATATTATATTATATTATATTATATTATATTATATTATATTATATATATTTTATTTTATTATATTATATTTTATTATATTATATTATATTTTATTATATTATATTATATTTTATTATATTATATTGTATTATATTATATTACATTGTATTATAATATATTATATTGTATTATATTATATTTTATTATATTATATTATATTTTATTATATTATATTATATT
>RDPX01000475.1:377641-388372 GCA_003991215.1 Morbakka virulenta
AGTACGGAAGGACCAGTTTTTCAAGAAATTAGGTCCATGTTTCCTAAGATGTCTGAGGCAAAAGTCAAAGCAGGCGTTTTTGTTGGACCAGAGATTAAGAAGATGCTGGAATCCGATAAACTCGAAGCTGTAATGAGCGACATTGAACGGGACGCCTGGAGCGCTATTCGAAGTGTTGTCCAGGGCTTTCTTGGTAACAAGAGAAGTCCAAACTACGAAACTCTTGTCTCACAACTTGTCGAAGCTTTCAAGTGCATGGGATGTCGCATGTCTTTGAAACTGCACTTTTTACATTCACATCTAGACTTTTTCCCTTCCAACCTCGGAGCTGTCAGCGAGGAGCATGGGGAGCGATTTCATCAAGATATCGCTACCATGGAACGTAGGTATCAAGGACGATGGGATGCCACAATGATGGGAGACTACATATGGTCAATAGTGCGAAGTGATAAATCGGAGCACTCAAGACAATCACGTTCGGCGAAGTTCTTCCAGCTATAGAGCACGCATTTTCTACAGTTACAGGTGTGACAGCATTTGATAGCTATATGTATAACAACTATTCTCTCTGTACTTATGCTATGCTAATAACTAACATTACCTAGTGTGTTACACTTTACATAGGCCTCGCAAATTTAGCTGGCAGCCTCTCACAATCGTTTAAATGGTGTAAACTTGCTATTTATCATAATAATGCTACATTGTGGTTCATTGTCTTGTTGTACTGCAATATTGTTAGGTTCAGCTTTTGATTAATTTTAAGTATTTTTCCAAAAAGTGACTATGCTCAGTAACATAGAAACGAACGATGGTTGAGAAAAATAAATGTGATTTTCGGATTCAGCGCACAAAAATACACTGGAAAACATCGAAAAAGTGTGTCAAGCAAAAATGCTGTTACATTGTGTTAATAGAGTCCATGATGATCGGAGCTGTAATAAAAGGAATGACACCAAATACTGTCTATCACACATTGCACTCATAAATGGGAAAGGTGTTGATAAGATGCCATTCTCACTAGTGTTTTTATTGAGACCATATCTAGTACGCTTACCAATCAAGTCTAAAGACTCCTTACAATTAAAAAGACTTGACCTTGCTAGACGTTAACCTGAAGGAACAATGTTTAGTGGTCAAAAACACTGTGCAGCATTTGTGGTCTGTCTCTTTAGGTAATTTACTTGAGTAAGCATTGTGAACCAATGAGAATCGTTGGTAAGCTTCTTTAAGGCTATTGTCAGGTAAATTATATCAAGCAGGAAACCTATGTAGAATCAAATCAAGTCTTGGCAAGATTGACGAAGCCTGCTTTCATAAAGGCATTACGCAATATGAAAATAAGTAATGCTTCTTTATGAAGACTACAAATGCCTCTTTAAGATGAAATCCATGCAGTTTTCAGCAAATCTGGGCTATTTGCGTCAAACTCCAGCTGCTCTCTTGGTTTTGTATTGAAATGTAAGGATACATCTAAGCCTTCTTAGCCTAATTGGTTCACTGAAATCTTATAGTTTCTTATATTTTGACAAAAGCACTACAGACTGATGAACTGTCGCAAAGATCAAAGATTAGGGAGAAGGAATATTCTTGGCGGCTTCTTGTTATATTTGAAGCAAAAGTATTACTTTATAAAGCAGTAAATACTTTTCCAACCGAGACAATGGACAGAGCTTTGAAATAAAAAAGTTTTATAATATGAAGTCCCTCTGCGCTGAATCTTAGATGATGTGAACACGTTTAATCCACGTGCTAAACAAATAGCAACCAATAAAAATGTAACATGCAGTAACTTTTATCATAGGGTAAGTTCAATGTTTTATCACTTGATTTTAACGGTGTCCAGAAACGGATTTTTGTCTACTTTTACTTAAATGACGAAGTGTAAACCATGTTAGAATGTTTCGGTTAGAATGTTCCGGTTATGTAGGCTGGTAGCTTTTCCAAAAAGCGGTAAATTCTGCAAACATTCTCTGGGCTTAATCCATAAAGCTACAATCAAAATAAAATAAATAAATAATTAATAAATCTTGAAGTAAATTAGTAAATTTCTGTAGAAATTTATGGGTACTATGGTATGAGAAAGTTAGTCCAAAATCATTTTCTTAAGCTGCCCTCGCCTTACAGGAAGGAAGGAAGGAAAGTGAAAAAAATTTCAGGTTTTGGTTTGACCATGCGTTAATACTACAATTAGCTACTAAATAGGATACCTTCTTTGCTTTTTTTTCTGCTTTCCTCTCTCTTTCTATCACATAAGACTTTTCAATAAATTGTTAAAATATGCCCGTACTGTGCAAAAAAAATTTCCTCACAAGCTGTACAAAATTAAATCTTGGTGTTCTTCCTCAACCCTATTCTTTGACTGTCGGACAGACCAGCTTTATGATACAGACTTTTATAGAGCTGTGATGGTGCATCACAGTTTTTTATTAGAGGCTAGGACTTTTCCACTTTGACTTTTTTCCCCTCGTATTTCTTATATTATAACGACAGCATTACCGACCAACATATAGACTGAAGGAAAAGACGGCCACTTATAATTATGATGCGAGGAGATAAGAAAAAACTTTCACCGTTGCTGCTCCATTACTTCTATAAATAAAAGTATACAAGCTACTAATATTTAATGATAAGATCAAAATGAAATATAACCAATGTGAAAATATCATTCAAAGGTTGAGAATTTCTTTTTCTCTACAAGATTAGATTAGAAATGGTTCTCAAATGAAAAGAAGGCGTAGAGAAAGAGGACGTGGAATAAAAAGATATGAAAAACTAAGATGAGTATGAGAAGACATCTATTCAAGACGCAAAGTGTCTTCACGTGTAAAAGTAAACAGAGGTCGTTCTTGTCTTTGCACCTTTTTCTTCCCTTCGGTTCTTTTTGCATCCGGCACGCAAAATAGTTTCCGATTTTTTAATAGACCGTACACAATGTTAGGCATGTCCTTTAAGTGTTCTTAGTATATCGCACAAGTTGTAGTTAATTTCGTTGTATCTTGAGGTCGCAGATTTTGTCTTTGAAGTGAACACTAATTAGAATTAATGTATTCGACGGTCTAGTTTAAAGAAAGAACGTATTCGAATGTTGGAGGTTTATTGTGCTTTGAGCAATTCGAAGTTAAGATGATTGTCGAAAATTCGAACTAACTGTTCTTCAAACCACAATGTCTATGTGGAGTCAGGAAGTATTGTTTCTTCCTGGCCATCTTGATTGAAAATAGCTTTCTTATTCCCAGCTACAAACTCAAGCTAAAAAGAGTTTGATACTTTCACTGTATCATGTTACGAATTAAGTTACTTAGACTTAAGGCTAAACACAAACAACACGTATTGCTTATAATCTATGACACACTTCTCTGCGATATAAGTACAAGAACAATTTAGGATTAAGACACTTTGGTTGTGTTTACTGTGGTAGTGCACTGTGGTAGTGCACTGTCGTAGTGCACTGTCGTAGTGCACTGTCGTAGCGCACTGTCGTAGTGCACTGTCGTAGTGCACTGTCGTAGCGCACTGTGGTAGTGCACTGTGGTAGCGCACCGTGGTAGTGCACTGTGGTAGCGCACTGTGGTAGTGCACTGTGGTAGTGTACTGTGGTAGTGCACTGTGGTAGTGCACTGTGGTAGTGCGATGTGGTAGTGCACTGTGGTAGTGCATTGTGGCAGGTAGCGCACTGTGATAATGCACTGTGGTAGTGCAGTGCTGATTTTGCGAGGCAGCTAGGTGGAAAAATAGAAAGTATGGAAAATTGAACCTATGACCCAAATATTGCTAATATTGTACTGAGAATTAAGCAAAAAAACAACCTACGAGGGTGATATTTTCATTACTGTAAGCAACTGACAATAACATCTAGTTTCAGGTTTAAAAAATCCTTATATTTTCAAGAAATAAAAAATACTTTTTTTTTTTATCATATATTCTTTGTGCCATCAAATTACTTTACAACTGAAAAAACAAGAAAAAACTAGGTAATTGCAGATCAAATATAAGCAACTTTTTAACAACCTGTTGGCAACTTTGAGGCTGAAATGAAAAACTGAATTGCTTATAAAAAAGAATCTACAGTGAAAATATTCTGTAAATTAAGGATATATATATATATATATATATATATTTGACACAGAAAATGACTAAAGAAAGTATGCCAACATTTACTTGAGTAAATCAAATTTTTATTTATTATTCCAAATTTTCGTCTGTCTACAACAGACTTTATCAAGAAACTTGATAAAGTCTGTTGTAGACAGACGAAAATTTGAAATAATAAATAAAAATTTGATTTACTCAAGTAAATGTTGGCATACTTTCTTTAGTCATTTTCTGTGTCAAATATTATTGTTATTAGCTGAAGGAGTTTGTCAGTGTTGGTTTGGCATATTTCATGTCTCGAATATATATATATATATATATATATATATATTGTTATATATAATTGTTGTTGATGACATTTCATATGCATTTGTTAATATATTGTTATATATGGATGCATAAAATACATATGAAATGGTTAGAAAAAAGGTATATATTTTGTGATCTTATCGTAAATAGAAAAAAATTGGAAGATTTTAGATAAATAATATAGATTGACTTTAGTGAAAGCTAAGGTTGTTCGAGTGCTTTCGATTTAGTTTCTTCTACAAAAATCAAATACGACATATGTGATACTTTATGTCTAATCTTTCCTGCTTCTCACTGTGAAAAGTTGATATTCTTTGGTAACAAAAATCATCATATTGCAAGGCGAGGAGGGACAAAGGAAGTCAATCTTTTTGTATTAATTATATTTTGCTATAAATTTTATGATTTGATTATACTTTATTGTCAGAATTATAATAACAGATTTACATACAGCTATTCAACTTCAGTGAAAAAAATTAAACCAGATGATATATCAGGATGTACCGTATTAGTTACTGCCTACATAACCTGACATTGGTATCAGAGAAAAAAACAACTGGGTCATCTGTCAAATTGAAATTCGGAAGATCAGAGGATTTAATGACTTTTCATCCAACGCTTTATTTACCATTTAAGACATTCAAATAAGCAGCTGTTAAGAAATTGTAGCAATATATATTTGTAGCTAAGAAATGTTATTTGCACTAATCAAATATTTTCAGCTGGTTTCTATCATCGGGAAGAATAGTTTTTCGATGAAAAATTAGTATTTAAGCAGAGAAATGTCTAGTTGTTATTAGTGACCTGATTCCTTCGTATTTATTATTTAATAAGTTTTCAAGCTTAAGTAGAGTAAGACACACTAGTTCTTTTAATTCTCTTCCTAATGAGTTTTTAGGAAAAAGCTTTAAAAGGGTAAGGTCAACTGGAAAGTATTTCATCTCGATATTTCTCAGCTCTTTTTTCTGTGTCATTTGGACACAAACAAATGAACCTCTTTACTGTGAATTCATCACCTTTCTAAATAGACGGCATGCGTGAAATTTGTAGGCAGGATCCACTGAGTTGCTAATAATAAAAATGAATTCCTTCCTGCTAACTGCTCTAATAAGAGTTGCACTTCTTTCTTTTTCTATTTTAATGTTTTTACAGAAGACTGTATTCGACAAATTTTGCAATGCTGAGAGAATCTTTGAAATTCTTATTTTTTTCTGCTGAAAGGAAATTGATTTGTGTATCGTTCTCTTTATTAACTTTTGTCACAAGGAGCATCTTTCACCGTCCTGTTGACTCGCTTCTCTTGCCAGAACACCTAGCACAAGGTACATCTTCATAACAGGTGGGTATAGGGAACCCTTCCACTCTAAAAAATCCATGCCCTATTCTAAACCAGATGATGAAAGTTCATTAAGCACCGATTTTCTCAAAAGAGGTCTATTTTTTAAGTTATCACTATAAAACGTGGCATGAGTATATTTTGTAACAAAACTTCTATTTTCAATTACATGAATACTTTGTGTAATTGCTGATTAATGGGTAATTAGATTATAACTACTAAATGTCACACAATAATCTAAATTTCCGCATTTAAAACTGTCTATCATGTCCTTGGTTGTGTAGTGGTTGAATAACGTTACTGCTTTCCAAGCAAGAGGTTCGCGTTCGTTTCCGGCCAAGTTACTAAAAGTTTAGATTACAGGTTTTTGTTTTTCTAATTTCTTTGTATCTTACTCTAAAGAGTTCAAGGAAAGAGTAAAAGAGGGTGAGACGTTATTGAGATAGCCAAAAAGAGAATACAAATAGTAGAAGGCATATATCTTTTGATACTGATATTTTCAAAAAGCAAAATTGAAAGAAAAAAAAGAATGGACACATTTGAAGAGGAAGGAAAAGAGTTGTTAAAAGTTACATTGGAGAAAGAGAAACTGAAATTAAAATAATTCAAAAGTGGGAGGATTTAGGAAGTACAGAAGAAAAGGAGAATATAAATAATATAAAACTTATAAATCATAATTCCACAGGAAAACAATTGAAAGAATAAGAAATGACACATTTAAAGAAGACGGTTTAAAAAGTGAAGATGAAGAAACAAGAAAAGATAACATTTTTCAGTTGCGACCATAAATAATGCAGGTGTCAGCTAAAAGTGAAATGGTCAAAGGCTGAAAATTATGTCTTAAAGTCATGAAAATCATCATACACGATTAGAGCATTTAGAGAAGAAGTCATAGGGCAATATGGTGGCTACCAGTCAACATAAGAGCCTTGGCAGAGACCTGATGGTTGTATTTTTTGGTGGTACTGGATGGTATTTTGTATCTCTGATAATTCCCTGCTGGTCGCCTGTGCACGGGTTTCCCATTCAGTAAAAGTTGAGTTGCAGTCTGGTTGACTGTGACAGTGGATGTTGGTTTTACTGTAGTGGTGTCATTCCCAAGCCTCTTGATGGTAGTCCAGGCTTTTTGGCTGTTATGGGTCAGATTCGTTGATTCTATCATGCGTTGCCAGCTTTCTCTGCGTTGTTTGCTTATACTTTCAAATAGTTCCTCTCCTAGCCTGATGGATTTGTCTGAGAAGGGATCTTCCTGGTATGAAGACTTGTAGGTGTTAAACAAGTCGGAGAGTTGTCCTGGCATGCCTGGTATATATTCAGTCCCACATCCTCGGGGGATCATTTTTTCGTGCAGACTTTTTAACTATATCGCCAAAAACGCTGTAGTTCTCCAGTGTATGTGGAATATTGGAGAGTCGCATGTCTACTTACTCGGCAAAACTGGGCCAATCTGCCTTTGTTAGATTGAAGCGTCTGCGGAATGGAGTGTGTCATACTTTAATTGGGGCACTGATGGATAGGGAAGTAGCTCGATATTGACTGTGAGGCATTGGTTCAAGAACTTCCTTTGTACACATTGGGCTGGTGTTACGACTGACGAACCCAATGTCTATATGTATATATATATATATATATATATATATATATATATATATATATATATATATATATGGGCTATAACCCCTTTTCCAACGAGAGCTGTTAAATGAAAATGTATTTTTTTGATCATGAATAAGTGTTAGTCCCTTGCCCTCTGCCAACGCCTCTACTACTGCGCCATCATTGATGGTCTCTCCATAACCGCACAATGTGCTATACAAATTAAAGTCACCGATAGTTAGGTGGTACTTCCGTTTACAGTTTGCCGGTAGCTCACTGAGGTGGAAGCAGCTGCTGGGTGGCTTGTAGACTGATNTATATATATATATATATATATATATATATATATGGGCTATAACCCCTTTTCCAACGAGAGCTGTTAAATGAAAATGTATTTTTCTGATCATGAATAAGTGTTAGTCCCTTGCCCTCTGCCAACGTTTCTACTACTGCGCCATCATTGATGGTCTCTCCATAACCGCACAATGTGCTATACAAATTAAAGTCACCGATAGCTAGGTGGTACTTCCGTTTACAGTTTGCCGGTAGCTCACTGAGGTGGAAGCAGCTGCTGGGTGGCTTGTAGACTGATGTGATTGCCAGATCCTTCAGGCACACCAGGTTTGGTAAATACTAAACTTGTTTGCCCCGCATAAACAATACAACATATTGTTTATGTGGGATTTCCGCGGTCAGAGTTTTCTTTTTTAAATAAGGGCACTTACTGTTTTTGTCTCGATGTGTCTCTTGTACGCAAACGATATCATACCTTGTCAATATTTGGGCCAGTATTTCAGCTTTCCTGTCATAAAATCCTTCGATGTTAAAGGGGAGTATGACGCACGCCAATTCTGAAAAGAACCCATAGTTTTGATGACGTGCTGTTGCTGGGAGAGTAGTCACAATGTTTAAGTTCGCCTTCCCAGAGGACACCGCATGCAGGTTCGTGCCATGTCCTCCTTTTAGCCAGTGAACTTTTTTTACCAACGATTTATTTTGACGACAAAATATTTTAACCAGAGAAATATTTGAATCTTTCCATTCTGAAGTCAAACAAACATAGCATACTTCCTGCTGAACCTTTAAAAGCATTACTCGTTCAATATCCATTGCAACCTCTTCTTTGATTTTAGAAGGAAAGTTTTTGTGTATTTTTATTCAGCTTTGCTGTGGTTCTTTGGCTCTTCTTCAGCAAATTGTAATTCTGCACTCGCAATATCCAGCAAACTGCCCTACTAGGATCGGGAAACATCCTAAGAAAGGTGCTGTCTATCTGAGTCCTGTGGTACTGGACAGATAGGAGCTAAACTACCAGCACAAGCTGAGAGATCTTGATCTACAGAATAATAATAACTGGCTTGTTGCTGGACACTGAATGTGGGTTTTTCACCCATTCATTACTACATGGTCTGTAACTGTTCGATAATAATAATAATAATAATAATAATAATATCACTTACATCTGATGAACGTAGGAGTGGATTTAATCTAGAAAGTTTCGGGACATGTTTTCCAGAAACAAAGACTTTTCTTTACATGGGTGAGTAAATGTAGAGCAGTTGAGGTAGCAGGTCCAATATATCAGTGTAGGAGGCAGGACAGTCCTTAAAATATAATTGTTTGTAAACTTTATTGTTTCTCTCTTTAGGTGGGATTGGTCTCTTTAGTTTTGACAGTTTTTTTCTTGAAGTGGATGTTGTGAAGAAGAAATATTGGATATTGTGTTGTCCTGGAGGTGGTCGTGGGCGCTTGATGGTGTTCTTGACGTAAACTAGACTTAGTTTTTTCAGGGGTTTTCTAAGTTGAGTCCAGGAAATTTTTCACCCCAGTACCTACTATTTGAGGGTTTTGCTCTATACCAGTGTCCATAGATGAGTTCTTCTGACACATGTACCGTAAATTACCTGGATAGGTATTTTTGTCATTTATTACTACACTACCCAAGTAGTACTGCACGTAATACTGTTCTGGGGAAGAAATAGAGCTGGAAATAGTAATGATTATGATACAACCCCACCCCCCCTACCCCCAAGGATGAAAGGGATTATGAAAGAGGCAGTTACATCGAAAGTGGAAAGGGAGGAGTTGGAAGCTGCAGCCTCAGATCTTACTTTTTTACCCTCTTACTATCAGTATTGAAGTACAACAATTGTAATAATAAAAATTCTGCACACAATGCAAAGCAGAAAATGAGTTTGCCAAGCTATGTCAGTTTGTAAATTTGCTCTTGAAATCAATCATACTGGCACTTCCCGTCACTGGATATTCTTCCCTTTAAACTTCGTTTTTTCCGCCTTACATAATTTCTTATTATCCTGCAGGGTACGTAGAGAAAGAACCTAAAATCCACTCTCGGAAAAAGGTCCTCATTGTATTTCAGTGTAATACCTGCATCCTTTTTCTTTAAAAAATATTTCTTTTCTGGGAAATCTCAAGAAGAAATTCTGTTTAGAGTTTGGTAAAAAAACAATACAAGAATAAAAAATGACTTTGTGGTGAGTTGATAATTGGTTGTTTTATTTCTACTCTTTAAAGCTTCCTAATCTAAAATAGCTAAGACGATTATTTCTGCATAGTTGCAAAAATTACAATGTTTTTTCATACCGATTAAATTTTCTAAATTGTGGGTTCAATTTTCCTGTTTATAAATATCAAAAGATATAGATTCTGATTAAAAAAGGATTTGGAATAGTCCAAACATAGATTACAGACGCCAATTAAACGAATGCTATGGCAAAATATTGATAGGATTTTAATGAACGTTGACTACTATGTAATTCTTTAATTCAGCAGTAAATATATTTTACTGTAAAAACAGCACCTACCATAAAAATATGACCTAATTTATTGCTGGATTTGGAAGTGTAGACGAAAAGACAAACAAAATTAGAAAATAATTCTAAGATCGAAAATATTATATTTTTGGAGACATTTTAACTGCTTCACTTATTGGATAAAAATAGAATTAAATGGGCTTGAAGTGTTGCTTCAAGAGATATTGATACAAAGATATTTGACTGAATAGAGAAGTCTGTTAAAGAACTTCTTCTTCTAAGTGCCTTGTCTGTAGACGTTGGCTATCATGATGTTCCAATTAACCCTGTTCCTTGACAGATGTAAAATTTCACTTGTTTGTATTCCATTCCTCCAATTTTTTGCCACATGCTCCATCACATTTCCCAAAAATGTTCTTCGCTGTCGCCCTCTGTCTCTGGTTCCGTCTATACGTCCAGTCAGTACCAAGTTTTCCAGACCCTCCTTCCTCATGACGTGTCCCAAGAATTTTATCTGCCTTCTTCGGACTGTCCTCAGCAGGTTCTTTTCTGTTCCTGCTCTTTGTAAAAATTCATCGTTTGCTACATGATCAGTCCATGATATTCTTAACATCCTTCTCAAGA
>RDPX01000475.1:410395-423386 GCA_003991215.1 Morbakka virulenta
ACTTCAAGGCAATTGTTAACAGTAAGAAAAGTGGCAGCAGAGGAGAATCTGTTATATGGAGAATTACCAGCCTCAAAGCTTCAAAGATTCCAGCCTGGGCAAAGGTGAGAAGACAACAAGGAAACAATGACCCGTATTAAGGATTGAAGCTTGACAGTTTTACAGGAAATGAGAAAGAAAAATAGGAAGCAGTGTATAGTTACTGAAAAAAAATGCTATCGGACCAAGTGTGAGAAGCTATGCTACACTGACAATACTTGTATCAAAAAAGCCTGGTATACTATGCCTGTGTTGCCACATTACACAGGATTTGTGTAGTTCCCAATAAGGCAGTTTTTGGACTCTAATGTCTTTAAAAACCTTTCAACACCACTCTAACAACAGTGACTTTTTTGTGTTTCATACTCTAATGATTACTATTGTTGTTGTTGTTGTTATCATTATTGTTATCATTATGATTATTATATGCATTAAATTCATTTGTATTGAATGTCATAGTAACAGATTAATAGGAAATATGTCTCATGATGCTATTTCATAAAATTTTCTCATTGTGAAACAAATAAGTCATCAATTATTAAAAGACCAGGAAATGAATTATTGAGGTTCAAAAGTGATGCCAGTGAATAGGGTGTATCATATGGTACAACAAATCTAGGTCTTTTTTATAATATTTGCATCCTTTGATTACAATACCCTTTACTCAAAATTTGAGCACAGTCTTCTTCTTCTTCTTCTTCTTTGACTTTTGGCTTTTCCCTTTAGGGGTCACCATAGTGGATTTGTCTCCTCCATTTTGCTCTGTCTGCCACCTCATGTTGCTGCACTCCTGCAGCTCTCATGTCCTCTTCAATCACATCTATATATCTTATCTTTGGTCTGCCTCTTCGTCTTCTCCCAGGTATATCCATTTCCAGCATTCTCCTTCCTATATACTCTTTCTCTCTCCTGAGCATGGCCAAGCCACCTCAGTCTTGGCTCCCTTTGCTTGTCTCCCAGTCTCCTCACATGCACAGTGCCTCTTATATACTCGTTTCGTATCCTGTCCAACCGGGTGACTCCCAACGACCATCAGAGCATTTGTAGTTCTGTCACCTCTAGCTGAGCCTCCTGTTTCCTTGATGTCGCCACTGTCTCTAGACCAAACAGTAATGCAGGTCTCACAACTGTCTTATATACTGTGCCCTTTACCTTCGGAGATATTTTCCTATCGCAAATAACACCCATAACTTTCCTCCATCCGATCCATCCTGCCTGTATTCATTTTTTCACTTCTCTGTCACAGCCTCCATTGCTCTGTACTGTGGACACAAGATACTTGAATTCGTCCACCCTCTTGACTATCGTTCCTTGCATTCTTATTGAGGTTCAAAAGTGATGCCAGTGAATAGGGTGTATCATATGGTACAACAAATCTATGTCTTTTTTTATAATCTCTGCACCCTTTGATTACAATACTTTTCACTTAAAATTTTAGCACAGTATTAGAATGAAATGAATCAATTATGTGTTTCTTTTTCTCTTTTCCCTTCAAAAACTGAGTTGACATTCGACATTCATTGTGGCATTACTAAGGTCATTTTAACTTTTGTTTTTTAGGTTAATATAACATGCATGCATATTGCTCGTATGGCTGGTGATACAAGATTAAAGTTTTCAAATGTCATTGCTCCTGTTGGGACTCAGAAGGTACTTTATAATGGCAGGTAATATAAATTTGTTCTTTGCACAGCAAATTTCTAATCATGTTAACATATTTGACTGTTTAGTTGTAAAGTAATTTTTATTTGAGTTTGAATCCTTCCATATCAATGCATTCACACATTATCACTTATATGATGTAAATTCCTTCCAAAATATATAAAAAATGGAAAACATTTATTGAGATAATCAATGAAGCTCACAATAATTCCAATTTTTCTGGTGAAATTATTCAATATTTATTATCATTTTCTAACCTAAAATGAAATTTAAATATATTTTTTTAAGTTTTAACATCATTTTTCCCCAGTAGCGGGGGATCAGACAGTGCCCTTCTTAGGGACTTGGATTTGGTTGCGTGGAATTTCTTGGCTGGATGCCCTTCCTAATACCAACCACTGACTTTTTCTTTTGTGAAGCTCCAGAGTCACCCACTCATGGGAATCGAACTTGGAACCTCTTGGTTTTGGTGCAGGTGCACTAACCATTAAGCCACCACTCCTAATTTTATAATTAACAGTCATTTAATTTCATCATATGCAAACAACACAGACTTGGCTCAGATATTGTTTTGTGGGTAAATTTTACTACCATCACTGAAAGAACTTGATGGTGAGAGTTCTGTTCTAGTATTCCTCCTTTGTATTTATCTGCGGTTTTAACTCCTCAATGTGGAGTGCTTTCAGGGTGAGATGGTAACCTTGTCCTCATGCTGTTGTGGCAAGAATGGTTGTGGAATCGAGATTACAGGATGCTCCACATTCCTGCATGTGTTTGCTCTCTGGTAATGATGGTATGATGTGCTCCTTGAGTCAAGTCATTAGATGCCGACCTGTTTGGCCTACATAGGCAGCATTACACACTGCACATTTGATATGATATCTGACTCTGCTCCTGAGGGCTTTCTCTACCGGGGCTTTCAGTGATAGAAGAACACTTTTCATTTCACTTAGGGTGAAGATGACATAGTTTGGATTTGGTCGGTGATGCGCCAAAACTCATTGGAGGAATGTCAAAATAAAATCCAAAATTACAAGAGTTTTTAGATCAATTAAAGCATAAAAAACAGCACAATGTGTAGGATAAAATCACAGAGAAAAGGGAATCACACCCGGATTGGGACTTTAAACTGTATAGGCTTGAGAAATTATGTGAAACTATGCCAACTTGCAAATGACATGGAAAAATACAAAATGGACACACTGGCAGTACAGGAAATGCACATAAAGGACAGAAACTTGAAAGAAATAACATCAGATAGTGGTAAGAAATACCATCTATATCAGGCAAGCACAGCAAATAGTAAGCACGGTGTTGGGATAGTAGTAAGAAAAGAATGCAAAGCAATTTTTGAAGAGAAAACAGGCAGGATATGTACAACAACTATGAATGTAAAAACCAGAAAGCACATTGTCATCTGTGCTTACGCTCCAACACTACCCCAAAGTGAAAAAAATCCAGAAGTGAGAGAAAAGTTCTATCAAGACCTAGAAAATGTGATAAACTCAATAAGTAAAAGATCAGTCGTATACTCCTGTGGAGACTTCAATGCAAAAACTGGTAGCGCACAAGAACAATACCCAAAAGTAATAGGAAAGTATGGAAAAGGCAAATTAAACAACAATGGAGAACACCTACTAGATCTGGCAAGTAGACATGGACTAATTATCACTAACACCATGTTCAATCACAAGATGGCACATAGAACAACCTGGGAAAGCCCAGAAAGAGCAAATAAGGAAAAACCAGTGAGAAATCAAATTGATTATATCTTGATAAGATCAGAACACAGGATATTCCTAAATGACTCAAGATCATATAGTGGCACAGACACCTACTCAGACCATCGGCTAGTGATGGCAAAGCTGGACATAAACTGGACAAAACTGAAGCCAGCACTATCACAAGGAAACAAAATTTATTTTGACAAATTAGAAGACCTCGCAACAAGAGAAAAGTATAAAATTGTAGTAAAACAGAAACCAGAGCAAAAAGAGAAAAAGAAAGGAGTACAAGACCAATGGAACAACATAGTAACAGCATGCACTGAGGCATCGGAGGAAGTATTAGGGTTCAAAAAGAAAGAAAGGAAAAATTTTATCGAAGATGAAGAGATTTGCAAGCTATCAGAAAAACAAAAAGAAATATGAATAAAAATAAATGCCACAAATCAAAAGACAAAAGGAAGGAAATGAAAGAAACAAGAAACAAAATCCTAAATGAAATACATCAGAAACTAAATGAAAAAAAGACCAGAAGACAATAAGTAACATTGAAGAATTAGAAAAATGTCAAAATGACTCAACCAAGATGCAAAAGGTCATCAGACAAATGAGAAGAGATAGATCTAAAGAGGAAATACTAGTAGAAAATGAAGAAGGCCTAACAGGAAATGAGGAAGAAATTGTTAATACAATCAGTGAGTTCTTTGAGAAAGTATTCAACGCTAAAGATCAGATGGAAAT
Organism: Morbakka virulenta; assembly: GCA_003991215.1. Taxonomy (NCBI): domain Eukaryota; kingdom Metazoa; phylum Cnidaria; class Cubozoa; order Carybdeida; family Carukiidae; genus Morbakka; species Morbakka virulenta. The sequence continues at coordinate 414,562 of RDPX01000475.1, forward strand.
ACCATATATCACACCAAAACCAATGCAGATACCCTTCATCGAAGATGAAATAGAAAAGGCCATTGAATCACTAAAGAACAATAAGAGTGCAGGCATAGACAACATCACCGCAGAACAACTGAAGTATGGACCAAAGGAAATAAACATGGGAATAGCTAAAATCCTGAACGATATCGCGAGCACAGGTGAATATCCTACAGAAGTAAAAGAAGGTATCCTAATCCCTTACCTAAACCAAATAAGAAGAGAGGACCACCTGAAAACTTAAGACATATAATATTGCTGACAATGCTCAGAAAGATCCTAGCCATCTGCATGATAAGAAGAACAAGCAACAAAATTCAGAAGGAAATCCCCATCACTCAAGTGGCTTACCAACAAGGCCATAGTATCACAGAGCACGTATTCAGCACAAAAATAATGGCTGAAAAGGCAATAACATCTGCCAACTATGAGACAAATATACTACTGCTCGACATGTCAAAAGCATTTGACACAGTCAACTGAGGAATGTTATTCAAAGAACTGCAGAAAATACTAGATGAAGATGAACTACACATAATATCGATAATGTTAAAGGACGTAAAACTACGAGTTCAGTATGGAAAAATGACAGGAAACACATTCACAACAAATGTGGGGGTCCCACAAGGGGACTGTCTAAGACCCATACTCTTCACATTATATCTAGCCAAGGCTTTGGAACAGGAAGATAGCGAAACACCGTACCACCTAGAAGAACATAACTACAGCAAAAAAGAAAACAGCCTACATGACCATAATTACAGTCAACCAACAGAAAAAACAATAGCTCAACAGTATGCAGACAATATAGGATAGATATCAGAAAATACTTCAGTTAATAATAACATCAAAAAGACAGTGCCAATAAAATTAAAAAAGAGACAATTGTGTGTAAATGAGACAAAAACGGAGAAATTTAAAATTAAAAGCAAAGGAGGAGAAGAATGGAAAAAGTGCAAATACTTAGGAAGCATGCTTAACACCAGGCAAGATATGAAAAGAAGAAAAATGCTAGCCACAGCAACATATAGACAATATCAATACCTGCTTACAAGTAAGAAATTATCATTCAGAACAAGAATCAGACACTTCAACACTTATGTGGAAAGCATATATCTATATAATAGCGAACTGTGGACCCTGACCAAGAACTGTGAGAAAAAGATTGATGCTTTCCTAAGAAGTCTCATAAGAAAAATGCTAAATATAAAATGGCCAAATAAAATAAGGAATGAAGGGCTATATGAAAGATCGAAAGTAAAGAAATGGACTGAAAAGATAAGAGAAAGAAGACAGATGGCTAGGACACATGTTACGCCTGCCAGAAAAAAACCAGGCAAAACAGGCCCTTGCAGAGGCTCTGAAAACTTCAAAGAAGCCAAGAGGCAGACCAGAAACCACCTAGATCTCAATTACTAATGCACAATTAGCAGAGAAAGGCCTGCCAAAAATTGGAGATACAAAACTAGAACAACAAGCTAGAGACAGAATAAGATGGAGGAAGATAGTGAAAAACTGATCTTACAAACTCTTAAATTTATGGATTTTAGCGCAATGTCAACAAACGACGGAAGGCATATTTGAAAGATAGATATAGAAGATGACATTGCAGGGGGCTTTGCTCTTGTGCAGGTTGTATATGTAATCCTCCAAGCATTTACCTCGATACTGAATGAACTCTGCTTGCTTTGAAATCTCGGTTGATGACTGTTCTGCTGCTTCACCATCTGCTTGTTGTTCCGATGGTGATTGGGAAGAGTTTGATGCAACCTTATCAGTGGGATTGAATAAACTCTCAAGTGTTTGATGAATTATTGGGTCATAGAAAGAAGGTGGGTATTGGTTGCATGCAAGGATGGCTTTTGCTTTCAGTATGGTGCCATGGAATAGTTTCCAACTGCTGCATGCACTATATATGCGATGAACATTGTATATGAAAGAACTTGATGGTGGAAAACTTTTAGTTTGATACTATTAATTTTGTTTACAATATACGGCTACTTTTATGAATTAAACAGGGATGGAGAGGGGGTGGGGGTGGGGGTAATATATGATTTACAAGTATTTAAATATTCCATACAATATACCATCCTATACATTTATTTACAGACTAGGAAATGATATGGACATATTGAAAGAACATCTAGCAGAATGATGGACAACAGATCAAATTAGAATGATCATATCATGACAATCAATATCTTACCTTTCCAGACTGACCAAAGTCATTCTGGTAAGGTAAAGTAAAAGTATTCTTGTAAATGCAAACTAATTTTTCTTACTGAAATCATTTGCTTTTGTGCAAAAATGTTAGTTGTGCAAGACTGTGTATGCAGAATAAGACTAAATGACTCTTCAATTCAACACATGTAATCAGAAGAGACTGATGCAGTTATGATAGACCTTAACAGTACATCAGTCACTCCTTTTAAATCAATAATAACAATGCTTATAATCATACCCAATTGTTATTTTAAGTAACAAATAATAAATATGTAAACATTTAAGTTATACAAAAACTTTTTTTTAACATCATTTATCGCCAGAAATTGGTGCTCAGATGGTCCCCTTCACAGGGACTTTGATTTGGCAGTGAGGAATTTCTTGGACGGATGCCCTTCCTGATGCCAATCAATGGCTTTTTTTCTTTGTAAAGTTCCAAATTCTCCTGAAGAGCTCGGGGAATCAAACCCGTAACTCTTGGTTACTGTGCAGTTGCACTAACCATTAAGTCACGGCTCCTTTAAGTTATACAAAAACAATCTAATAAAATATATTACATGGTAAATAATCTTTATTTTTTTAATTTTCAAAAATGGTTAAGAACCATAGACAGTATAATGGGACTAAGCATATGGAAGTGTGAAGAAATGACGTAAAAAAAATAAGGAGAAGGTATGAGTTAACCTGAGACTTAGGAACATTCAAGTCATATGATGTAGAAAAACACTCAGAACCCAAAGAGTTCCACAATCTAGCTGTCCAAGGAAAACTACAACTGCATGAGAATGAAGACATTGGGGCAGACAAGTCATATGAGATGCAACAAACTGAAGTGGTACCAATGAGGAAAGCTTATAAGAACACTTCCCATGGTAACACCTTTAGAAAAGACAAAGAAAAGCCACATTATGTCACTGAAATGAAGGTTGAAGAGCAGCAACAAGATTTGGACCTATCAACTAACAAATACATCTCTGAACTTGAAAAACAGCAAGATGAGATATCATCATCATCATCATCATCATCATCATCATCATCATATTTGGTTTAGTGTCCGTTTTACATGCTAGCATGTGTTGGATGCTTTCTTGAAATTGACTTCCAAGATATCCTATCCCTCTTCAGGTCTCTGCTGACACCTTTTTGTTTGAGATAGATAATGGAGCACCAGTCCAAATATGGAGTTACAAGATGGCTTCAGGCATAAAGGTAATCTCTAACACAATACACAGAACCAACCTTTTTAGAGGCAGACTTACCAATAGACTGAATGTAAGAGATGCTATAAACTAAGCAAAAAAACTAATGCCAGAATGAAGACATGCAGCTCAATATTCCAAAGAATTAAATAGATCACCAACATTTTGAAGATAGGAACAACATTAGAAACTTTTCAGAAGGTGGAAAACATGACACTATAGACAGAGGTGGAAAAGTTTGGACAGCAAGGAAGCACATTGTTCAAAACAAAAACCAGAATCAAATCAAGATTTTGAGCTTCAGATTAATCAAACCCACAAATAACCTTCAGACATCATTATTATCTAAGTAAGTCTTTGTTTTAAATTATTCAGGCATGTCTTCGAGCAGAAAAATTATACCCGTATTGGATCCAAAACCAACAGGAATAGAGGGGCAGCAAAAGGTGATAGTCCAGGATACACCTGCTTGTATTTTTATGAAACTTAAAGGCAAAGAAGAACAAGCATGATCATTTTTACATTGTAACCTATGACTTAAAATGTTCCTTAATTTACTTTAATTGAAATGGTTGATATATGTATGGACGACTATTCAAGAAAGACTACTCAGTAGTTTATTACCTGAAAATTGAAAACTATTTGTTAAAAGATTTTTCCACAAAGCTTGAAAAAACTACAACACATAAGTTGCTCTTGGGAATATGATTTAAGTTCATTTTCTTTCCACCCAACAATTCCAGCTTCATATCTCAGTATTGCTACTGCCCAATTATTAATTGCAGTTATCTCATTCCTCCCATTTCATTTTTACTTTAAAATTAGATGTAGTCTCCTTTTATGTTCCTTACACACTTTGTCTTTCACCTCATTCTGTTTAACCTTATCCAACTCAATTATACCCTGGCACTTGTAGCCATTTTCATCAACTTCCTTCATTATTTCTCCAGGGAAGGTTTCACTTCCATCACAATGGCTGATTTCCTCCCTTTTCAATATGACAACTCCACATTTTAAAAGTGCAAATTCCATTTCTATACCTTCACTGAACACATGGACACCATCTACCAACAAGCCTAACTGACTCATTTATAGTATGCATTGACCTTCTGCAATAGCAATAACAAGGGTATCATACTGATTACAAAAAGATATAATATCAAATCTTTTTGTCATGTGACAGGTAACAGGTAACTCCAAACACTTCACTTCCTCACTTTTTATAACAAAGAAAAGAATAACAAAGGAAAGGTAACATTAATATTAAATTTGACTGTAAGGTGTAAATAAGGAATCTGATTATTATGTGTAGATGACTATAATGGAAATAATATATATAATATGTTCTGTTTGCTGCTTCTTTTATTGTCTTCCATTTGACTGGATGTTTGAGCTCTTCTCCTCCTCATAAAGTTCCTGGAAGATGTGAAATCTTTTGATAATTTAATAATATATATAATATGTTCTGTTTGCTGCTTCTTTTATTGTCTTCCATTTGACTGGATGTTTGAGCTCTTCTCCCCCTCATAAAGTTCCTGGAGGATGTGAAATCTTTTGGTCCAGGTTACTCAGTATTCTTCCATGGCCTTTGCATCCCACTGAAAATCTACATTGTATCTTGATTTTATTCTCTCCAAACCAGACCAGTTCTTTTTCTGTTTTGGATTTAGTATTGGTGTACCAAGGGGATGATCATGAATCCTCTTAGACTGCTGATAACATGTTTACTCCCTTTTTTTAAATAGCACCAAATTATTGATTTGAAATCCTCCATTTTGTGAAAGTATATTTCTCTTCTTGACATAGTCATCATTTGCTTTCTTCTTTTCCACATTATGGTCCTTTGCATTCTGATGAAACTTGCCTTATTTCTCAAGCTGGACAAGATCAGGTAACTTTCAGTTCAGGTAGTGATTTATTAGTTGTGACTCCTCACAGCTGTATTGTGCAGTAGGTTTATGTGCTTAGGCATACTTATTCAGCTCCAATTTCTAGTCCCTATAGGCCCTTGGCCATTAAGGTGTTGTCAACTTGTAAATGATTCCTCACTGCTGAACATAAGTAACTTTATATCTTTCCCATCCCATTACTATTTCTTCTTTGTCTTCTCCCTCCCCCCCTCCTGCTCCCTCACCATTAGCCCAATGCTTACCTCTGGTGTAGTTTTCTAACACTGTCTGTGTTTTACAACGTGCTGTAAAGTGTCAATATTTTCTACATTAGACATACTTTTTTCCTTTAGCAGGACACTTTTTGTCTCACATCTTGTGACTTTCTTTGCCAAGCCTGTAACAGATTACTTTCTTTCTTGTTTAGGCGTAACTACATTGATCCTTGAGATATCTTCTGTGACCACTTTCCTAATATGTCTCTTGGTTGCAGATTTTTGTTCCATTGCTTGTTTCTAATAATGTCTTCTTAAGGTCTATGCTTTGTATTTCTTTGAAAAGCTGGTCTCAAAAATTGTCATCAAAACTAATTTCAAGACTACGGTGTCTTGCTTGTTTGTATTTCAATCCAGCCATGTACTGGTCAACAACTTCTCCTCTCATATCTTTATGTCAAAATAAATGCCTGTCATAAGGGGTATTTTCCTCCACTTAGAAATCCCCCTCCCCAGATTTCAAATTGCTATCCATGAAACATAATCACTTCCATCACGAATCAGGTTGGTCGAATATATCCTCAATGTCAAAACCAGCTAAGTAAAGCAATGAACTTTTACTTACTTGCATCAGTAATCATGTTGCCGATAGGCACTTGCACTTCTTCCAATGCCCTTAAAAATGTGAAGCCAAGCCATTAAAATTTGTAGGGAGTTGCTCCCCTAATATTCTCACCACCAACATAATATGCCTCAAAGGCCCTCAAAATACAACCAAGGTTAACCAAAACTACAGAACATGAATTCCTCTCAGAAACATTTCTTCTTAAATTTTCTTGGCACATGATGACACAAGTAACCCCAACATTTTTGCTGCTCCAATTTGAGTTTATTTAACGCTGCCGTAGTGAAGGAGTGGAAATGGAAGTTCTTTGGTCAGATTTTTGACATTGAAAATGATTTTAGGAAGAGAGGTTTTTTAACTTGGAGAATTATCTTTAATGAGACTTGTTGAATGATAAATTGAGATCCAGCTTAAAACAAAACAGATTTTGTAGATGTTTGATTGCAGCAAGTCATCCATTTAGTTTCACCCCTTAGAAAGGCCAGAGATCACTTCAATGCAAAGGGTTACTTACAGTTTGATCGTGTATAGTTTGAAATAGAATTATGCTGCCGTTCAATGTGAAGTTCTTTTTTATTCCGATTATTTTGTGATCTTACAATGTATACATACTGGAAATTGTGGGGAGATATAAGTCTAACTGACCAAACATAACCAGGGAACAGGTTGCTTTGACTTAAATGTTAAGGATATTAAACTAGAGCTTGTGAAAATTTGTGTACATAAAAATCTGCAATTTTATAAACCCTTTGTTCATGCCAACAAAGATAGATTAGAGAATTTAAAGTAATAATTATGATATTAGTTTATTTTACTATTATCAGTCAAGTAATTTATGGATACTGAAAGTGAGTTTAGTCATGTGGCTGATGTATTAATACTACTTATGTAGCATTGTATATATTCTTTTCATTTCAGTATAATTTCCACAGGAAGAGTTTCACAAGTACAGTGTAAAGGAACAAGCTTGAATGGTGGTTACCAATATCACCCATCAAATTCATCTGGAGCTATAGTGTAAGAACATCAATTTGTAAACAAAGACTTCATTAGATTGTTATCAGTATAATGAGCTCTGGCTATTGTATGAGTAAGTTGGGATTTGCTTAGCTCTTGTTTTGGGGGAAGAGACTGAGGTGACCAAATAAGACCTATCTGTTGCATACTTTTTAAAGCAGTATATAGTTGTGTTTCTGGGTTGAGCATATCTCGAGTCAGCTTTTAAACGAAATAAAAATCACAGTTTTGCAGCTAAAATAACACAGATAAAGTCTGATCGACCACAAAGTGATAATTCCAAACCAATTCATATTGTTAATTCTCTGAAAAAAGTATTTATAGAAAAAATGGAACTTATGAATATGTATTCATAAACCCTGAACTAACTCAACACATACACATCAACGAATAAACGCGCCCAAAATCAGTTGAACAGAAGAAAGAAACATGGAAACAGTAATCAGCGGTAACTCCAATGACAATGGCAAATCACATGACTGTAACATTTACCTATTTTTGCTCCATCCTATTTTTACTCCAACACAGTACAAGAAGATTGGGTCAAAGTAGCTTGTCCACAATGTTAAGTACAAAAGTATCATCTACTCTAAACAGTTGGTCTTTGGTCCATTGTTGATAAACCTTCACTTAAAATACTGAGAAGTATATTTAACAGATGAAGATTTTAATACTGTATTGACATAGTTCTACTTAATTGGTACTGTAAATAAATTCAACTGGCAACTGATAGTTTGAAGGACAGTGGAGGAAATAATTTTTGGTGAGAAAGGGAACTAAAAGAGTTAGTAAATCAGATAATAATACTTCCTTTGAAGTAGACAGTGCCCATAGAAGAGCTTAGGAGTTTTTAATACTCCAGTAGTGATTTGCTGAATGTTGGAGATATTTACCAAGATGTGTTATTTGAACTATTAAAAAATTGTTACATCTTAAGACACCCAAAAGACAGAGTTTTAAACCTGCCTTACCATTAATGAAAATAAGAAAAGTCAATTGCTTTAACTGCTCATTAACTTGTGTGTAAAATGTGGGAACATCTAAGGAATATGATAAACTCTTTTTCACTTACTGTATATTGTTTAGGCAAAAGCTAAAAATGAAGCAATTTTTTTCTGTGGTTAACTCCGAATGCCTCAGCAAATGTTGGTCAGTTAGATGCCTTTAACTGAAAGATTACCACCCACACCCTCAACAAATTATTAATTAATATACTTGTTTTCATTGGAGCCCATAAAACGGTAAAATGTCTGTAAGGAGAGAAATGAAAACATGTAGTAGTAATAGTATCAGTAGTAGTAATAGTAGCAGTAGTAGTAATAGTAGTAATAATAGTAATAGTAGTAATAATAGTAGTAGTGGTAGTAGTAGTAATAGTAAAAGTAGTAATAGTAATAGTAGTAGTTTTGATTGCAGTAGTAGTAGGAGTAGTAGTAGTACCTGTAGTAATAGTAGTAGTAACAGTAATAGTAGTAGTTGTGATTGCAGTAGTAGTAATAGTAGTAGTAGTAATAGTAGTAATAATAGTAGTAATAATAGTAGTTATAGTAGTAATAGTAGTAGTAGTAGTGTAGTAGTAGTAGTAGAAATAGTAATAGTAGTAGTAATGGTAGTAGTAGTAGTAATAGTAATA
>RDPX01000476.1:26539-64537 GCA_003991215.1 Morbakka virulenta
ATGTTATTTACAGATTTCGTGTTCGTGAAATATTAAAAAAAAAACCCAACTGTTGTTGTCCCCTTAAAAATGTATTGCCCTTTAATATTGTTATACAAAATACAAGGACACCAGAACTCACTTTTATTTAATGGTTTAATTTGAATAGTGCTTTAATGGACATATTTAGAAGTGCTCTCCAAATACGTAGGGGCGATTACTACCTTTGTGGGTTTTCTTAACCTAAAATAAACCATTTGTAAAGGATCCTTAAGCGAATTAAGTCATGGTATTCAAACGTAATTAAAACAATGAGAGCAAAATGTCTGTTTTGCTTAAATGATAGTTAGCAAGTGGGAAATTATTTATTTGTTATCTATACGCTGATGTCATAAATTTTTAAATAGGCACAATAACAACAACAGTAGAATTACCTGATTTTGTAAAGATCACTATAATTGCTATTTTTGTGACTATTCCAGTTACGTTTTGGACAAGATTTTTTATTGTTTGGAATATATTCATTGTGAGTGTGTGACAACTGAGCTAGTGCTCACTGAGCTAGGACCAACTTGGCTAGGTCTGAGCTAGTGCCCGTTGGACCCAGTGCACATTATAGCTAATACCTCAATTGAGCTATGACCCCTTAGAGCTAAGATACAATATAGCTAGCCAAGTTGGTACCTTAATTGAGCTATGACCCGTTAGAGCTAGGATACAACATAGCCTGTGAAACATATCGAGGTAATTTAAAGCATTTCTGGCACAACAAATAAATTTGCATGAACTGCGTTAAAAAATAAAGTCAGTTTTGTGGATGACGCTACTTGTCGTCTCTACATAAAACTATGGGGTTCCCTTGCATTTCCAAAATCGGCCTCAAAAGAAAGCTTGCAAGGATATGAACACCCGGCAAAGGACTCTGATCAATATGTACAGTAATCAGGATATAACAAGACAAGAGTTCCTAAGAGGCATTTCGCATAATCTGAACTATAATGTTAACTGATGACTTGAATATATACTTGTATCACCTTCTCTGTGTTGGTGTATTCAGAAACATGTACAAAATGTAACAGTCATACAGTTGCCCTCAGTTCAGTTGTAATGAATTTGCACTAGCTAAGTTGTCGCATTAGCTGCGTTTGCACTAGCTGAGTTTGCACTAGCTGAGTTTGCACTAGCTCAGTTTGACCTAGCTCAATTTTGCTTAGCTCAGTTGGGGTGATACCACTCACTGTCAACTTACAGAGCTTTAAAGATGCAGAAAAGCAGGGTGTAACAGGGTGAAAATTTATAGTAGATTTAGTTGCCAATAAAATACCAATAAAAATGTATTAGCACCAAAGAAGCATCAGCGAAAATTAAAGCAAAGGTAAGCTACCTTGTATAATTAGCCGACAAAATCAAAGTTGTTGATCTCTTAGTATTTTTCAAAAATAAACTAGACTACATAAAATTGCTATATATTATGACTTGAAAAATACCCTTCTTTTTCTTATTTTATCCTTATATTACCTTAGCACTAAACAACTTTGGGTATCTAAAAGACACGAGAGCAAAGTTTCCTGCCTGGTAGGGCTTCCATGGGAATCAATAACATTTTCTGAGAGTCACACTTATCATCATTCCCTTTTTGCCGGATTACAGGATGGGAATATATGCCTGCTAAAAGGAAAAGGTGAGTGGAGGAAGTCTAACACAGAATTCAGGCTTTGTAGCCAGAATTTGTATATAGTTTTCAGTTATGCTTGTTTTGCTATCATTGAACAACATTGATTATCTGTTTATGTTATTTTCCTTTGATATTATTAAAGTATTTGTTAGTTTGTTTCCTTTTCGGTCTATATGAGTGTCCCGTAGGAATGTAATAAAGTACCACTTTTTCAGCTCTGTACGACATACTACTTATTTTATATATTTCACAGTGTTATTAATTAATATTGAAGGTTAGGGGAATACATTGATCAGTCTACATTTATTGAGAATATTTCTTGTATATGATTTGATAAACAGAATGATGAATAGATAGATAGGAAAAAATCCAACAGAATTCCAAATGTTAATTAGCAATGATATTTCATTATCATGCAAATAGAAGGAGGGAAATCTAGAGACGATAAGAAGAGAAAAGTTGAACTATTGAGATTTTGGAAAGTATTCTTACCTCAGAATTTTTTTTGAGGAAACCTATGGTATTCAATTTTTTTATTTCCACACACGTTCGATGCCGACATTTTCTCCCTCACACCAAATTTTTCGTTGAGCAAGTATATTCTAAAACAGAAAACACAATCACTCATAAAAATAGTCCATTTATAATATAAAACTTTACTTATGAACATCTGCTCGTAATGCCCAGAGAGCATAGACTAACACAGCAACATTAAACCATGCTTCATCTCAATAATAGTAACATAGAAGAGATCAACTGGAGTTGAAATGAAGAAGTGTTTAAACTTCTGAACTAACACAAAAGAAATATCTGTTCCAGTCTACCATTTACTAATAAACCAGTGAGTATGCATATCTTAGGGTTGATAATTGCTTAACCAATTGGTGAGCTAGAGTTTAAATTGAATTTCTATGAAAATTAGACTTTTTTCATCTTCCTGCCAGATTTAATGTGCCATATCGCAGCAATGTGGTATTCTGTACGCTTTAAGCACCATTAAAGTGGTGGGTTGGTTGATTTGTGTACGCATAAAAACAACTCTTATTATGGCAAGGGTATCATTTTTTAAGTAACGACAAAAAAACACAAGAGGACCGTTCTTTATAAAGCATTAGTGATAGCATGAAGCATGACTAGGCAGAAAATGTAGATATTCCAAATTAAAGGCATCTTTTATGTACTGTCCTTAAAATTAGATGGCCTTCAAGTAGACCAATAAGTTACATCTGCTTTCATGTAATGACTGTCTGATCATCTTAGTAATACTAGAAAAAGATAAGTTAAATTTTCTACCAGACAACTATGACTGGTTAGAGAGTAGTGGAGTCAACAATAATCTTAAAGAGGAGATAGGAGTATGTGATCATCTGATTTCTTAGAATGACATTTTTTCATTTATACCTATGCTGCTTCTTTCTTTTCGTTTTAAAAAAGAAGAAAAAAAAAGATTGTCACAGAAAAGAGGAGTTTTTAATGTAATTCTCGTATAAGGGAAAAAAAGCTAACCGAAATTTATCAACATTTTTTCTTTAGAAGCAGCAATATGAAACAAATGAAAGTTTGACAAGAAAGTTGTTTCCAAATTGCTTCTATTAGTAAGAAGAATTAAAAGTCCAAGTAAATAAATTTTCAAGGACAATTATTAGCTCAATTTGTCTCATTTCATTTTGAAGTAAAATTTTTATTTCTGAGTAACACATGTTCACTTTACTTGTGTTTTTTTTAGTTCGAGTTCGCTCGTATTAAGAAAAATAATAATTCAAAGTAACTAGACAGCTCCTTTATTAAAATGCAAACTGTTTTAAGGTACTGCTATTTGCAACGGCTTAAGTAAATATTTGTGTCTTTGTCTATAAANCTTCTATTAGTAAGAAGAATTAAAAGTCCAAGTAAATAAATTTTCAAGGACAATTATTAGCTCAATTTGTCTCATTTCATTTTGAAGTAAAATTTTTATTTCTGAGTAACACATGTTCACTTTACTTGTGTTTTTTTTAGTTCGAGTTCGCTCGTATTAAGAAAAATAATAATTCAAAGTAACTAGACAGCTCCTTTATTAAAATGCAAACTGTTTTAAGGTACTGCTATTTGCAACGGCTTAAGTAAATATTTGTGTCTTTGTCTATAAAGACACTGAATGCTGTATTTTACATTAAATGAATCCCAGCATGAGTGCTCATTAGCATAATTTGACTTAATTTCAGGGGCTGACGTCCTTCCTATAAAAGCACATAATGGTGGTGTGGTAATGTTAAGAGCAACATCAACAACAAATGAACCAATGCCATTTAATATGGCAAGTTTAGGGGTTGACAACAAAATGATTGCTTGGAATGTTTTCTGGAATGAAACAGCACAGAGCTTAGGTGTTGAAAAAATAGTATTGGTTGATTTAATGAACAATGTCTCGGATATGGTCGTGATGAAAGATTCAGTTGCTCTTACGATGGGGAAAAAGTTTCTTGTATACAGGTAATCAACAAAAATTTACTATGTATTTTGTATTAAGTTCATCACTCTGATATGCGCGTGTATGATAAATAAAACTGTCTGGATTGTTTGTGGCTTAATCCTCTTTTAAATTTGGTATACCCAACCATGGTTTGAGTGAAAAGGAAAAATGAACTGCCTCAGTATCCAACACATGAGTGCATAGCAAGCATCAGCGAGTTCAGATATATTGGAAAAGGAGCAAATATGTGTGACCACAACATAACCATGCAGCACTTGCTACTGGACGCAAACGTTATGAAAAATTAATTAGCTAATTTAGAAACTACGTAATTTAGATCGTCACTTGATTTTTTGTATAGCTAGATGCTCTTTCAGCTGAAGTATAGTGGATTGCACATAACCAAACATCCTTGGAAACAATAATCTGCAAATTATGGAAAATTTACATTCTAAGGTAAAGAAGCTGAAAGATTAGTTAAATAACCAAATACTCAATGTTTTTTTGGGATCAAATTCAATGCTAAATGATCAACAGAATACAACAAGAGACAATAACAAGAATGTGACTTAAAATTGTTTTATTCTGTTTTTTCTGTCTGCATAACCACGTAGGGGTAGTAAACCTTTATTTCAAGATAGATTTAATAGTTATTATTCGAACGCTAAAACGCTCAAATGTTCATTTTCTTTATTGATGCTTTAAGACAGAAAATTCCAATAGCTATTTCAACCGAAAAAACCCACTGCTACCTTCAAATTAGTATCATAAAATTAGATTTTGGTTTTCAAAAATAAATTAAAATAATACCGGAAAAATTAACATCGGAATACCTTTAAAAAATATATATGATGATACGGTCATGACATCCTTCTTTGAAGTCTAGCAATTTTATCAGGATTTATAGAAACCTTGCAATGAAAGTCTCAGAATTGTTGAAGAAAAAGAAGATTTGAGAAAATTAAAGCAATAATTTTTTGAATGAAATGGATTGCACATACAAATGATATAGCCATAAAAGAAAGTGATAATAAAGGTTTAATATCAAATTTACTTCTACGTAAAAAGAGATATGAAGAAGTACTGTTGAATTTTTAAAAGCCCCAAATGTCAATTCTTACTGTCTAGTTAATAATCTTTTTTTTCTGCATTTTTAAAAGTTTGAGTTATAGAGGAAAGTTTTCAAGGAGTTATTACACAGGGGAACAATTTTTTGGGACTCTCATGTTTTCTTTAAAAATAAAAGTGTTTCTGGACCAATTTTTCATGCTGAATGCAAAAATGTTAGCCATTTCTTCTCACCACGTCTAGTTTTTGCGGAATAGGATTCCTTTTTATTTACTCAACCCTATTTCGTAAATAGGTATAAAAAAGAAAACTGTATTACATCAGCTTTGCAAAATAGGTCCACATTGAACATGGCAAAACGTCAGATAAGAGACTTTTGAAGAGCTTATTATGTTGTTGTTAGCCGTGGAGATACTGATATAGCTATTTGGAAATATTATTACACCTTCTCTGTTTCTGAGGCTTCATTTTACTCTTTACTTGAGTCTTATTCTATCCTTATTGTCAGCTGGATTAGCATTCAAATTCGTAGATTTATTTTGGAGGTCACACATAAAACTGAAGACAAGACATCGGTTTTTTTACTGGGCGTTACTTTAAATGACTACCTTATATAAATCCAAAATACAATCTTCTCTTTCTTTTTAAAGAAGCTTTTATAAATAATAAATTTTATTCTGACGTGAACGTATCCATTAATGATGCAAAAAATGACACTTCGTCAATTAAAATTTAGAATGCTTTTGCTGGCTACAATAAAAAAGCACTGTTTTTAACTTAATACCTTTAGCCAACTCTTTCATAGTCTAAATTTTCTTTTGTAATGCAATACGTCAAAATGTTGGAACATGTACCGAAAAAAGTGACTTGGAATGTTCCTACATGCTTAACAAATCATGCAATATGATTTTTATATGCAGGTACAAAAAGGATAAAACTGCCTCTGATGCTGGCAACTTAATTTTATATCACCATGGAAAAGACGAGTCTCACAAAGGAAAGATAATCGAGGTAGGTGTGGCCTTGAATAGGTGAAGTGTAATGAGATATGTAAAAGATTTTTTGTGTTTGCGCTACATAGGGTTCAACAGCAGATTATCCATACAGTAAGCTTTTTATTTCAAAAGATTAAAGAAGAAAGCTTAATGTAAAAAAATGTAATTTGGTGATCTTAAAGATAAAATACTTTGGGGTTATTTGTACAGCATCTATATGGGTTTACTACCATTGGTTAACATATTTATTTTAATGAGAAATTGAGATTTAGATATACAATGCTTAAAAAATAAGGACGAAAACTGACCAATGTGATATTATCTTGATTATCTCTGGGTTTTCAGATGTAGATGAGACAATAATTGCTAATATGTAGAGAAAATTACATTGCAGTTGCTTGTCACTTATGAAATGGTAAGAAATGCATTAAAATGCATCACTTTATGATTAGTTACAACTTTTTATGAAAAGTCAACGAGACGAAGGCAAGATTCAAATACTATTATTTTTGGTAGAATTCTAAATTGTAAGTATGTAAGTATTTCAGCATTCATTAAAATAAAATTCGTTTGGTCAAAATGTAGAACACTTTTCATTTAAATCTTTATGCACATATAATTAATGGATTCTTCCAACGTTAGAAACTAGTTTTTGTTAGGTCTTATTTTGTTTTCCAAGATTCGTCTAGAGAACTGAAGAATAAGTTACTTCACATGACTTATATATCAGATCAGCTGAACAATAATCACCAAACAACAGTACATAAAGTAAAATAGCAATTTATTTCAGTAGTCACATTTTGATTTTAAGAATAAAATGATTCAATGCAAGACATTACAACTATTTACATATCTTTTTGTAAACAAACAAAACATCAAATATTGTACTGTAAAACCCCAAGAACTGGTAGTTAACACTCGCGTTTGTCCTTATTCAGGTTCCTCCCGCATATCATTATACCTCTAACTGTAACTATACTAATAACTCTTAAAGTTATATTCACAATCATGATAAGAGGAACAATTACCAGTTTCATAACAGTGTTGGTCTTTTGAGTTTTGATGCTATCTGATGTGGATAGCCCAGCAGGGGTAAAACAGGTGTCTCATTTTTCCTATATCTTATAACCTTAACCTATCAATATTTATTTTTTGTTTTTACATAGAACAACAATAAAATTTAGGCCTTCTAAAATATTCATTAAATTTTTTAATGTTTTTTTGTAAATATATATATAAGTAGCGCTGAACCGTTTAATAATTCATAAAAATTTAATGTGGGAAATAATCCAGGTGAAAAACAAAGCCTAACAATATCCTTTGTGGAAGGTAAGCCTAAAGAGATAGGCGTTCTATTTGCAAGATGATAGCAAATATCTGTTACCTTCTTCTGTAAGCAAACTGTATAGATAAACATATGGATTTGTTGAGTTTTTTATTTTTGTTGTCAATTTGGTTAGATGTCACAAAGGACATGTAGTGTATAAGAGTTAATTTGTTTTATATAGTGTTTTTTCAACCCCATACGTTTTCTTGCTACAAAAATTAAAGCTAATCAGATATAGAATAAAAGATTCTTAATAACAGAAATCCACTTGTAGGTATATAGAGACATGGTGTGTAAATCCTCCGTTATGATTAATTTTGACCTTAGAATCATTACATGACCAAAAATAAATTTCAAACTCTCTGCAATTAATTTTCAATAGTAACCATTCAATACTCAAAGGAATTTGAAATAAGAAGGGTCAAGCTCTCCTAGTAATGATACATATATATATATTTATATATATATAATATATTATATATAATATATATATTGTAAAAATATATTATAAATTTTTATTTTTATTTTCATTAATTATTTTATATTACTTACTTACTATCTATCTATCTATCTATCTATCTATCTATCTATCTATCTATCTATCTATCTATCTATATATGGTGGACGACGAAAAAAATCAACAAAACTTAGTTTAGAACTGTCAGTTTCATGTTATGTTGATTTTTGTTGTTATCCGCCATACGATAGCTCTAATGTTATTATGCTATATATATATATATATATATATATATATATATATATATTCGTNTCAATACTCAAAGGAATTTGAAATAAGAAGGGTCAAGCTCTCCTAGTAATGATACATATATATATATTTATATATATATAATATATTGTAAAAATATATAATTTTTATATTACTTACTATCTATCTATCTATCTATCTATCCATATATGGTGGACGACAAAAAAAATCAACAAAACTTAGTTTAGAACTGTCAGTTTCATGTTTTGTTGATTTTTGTTGTTATCCGCCATACGATAGCTCTAAAATTATTATATTACTGAGCACTGTCGATAGCTAATAATTACTTCGATACTGGTATCTCTCTCTATATATATTATATATATTCGTGTAATTTTGTGTATTCGTATCAAAAAGTGCTAAATGTAGCAGAGCAATATACATATATAATATATATATTGTAAACTTATATAATTTATATATTACTTACTATCTCCAGCCTCAATTTTAGCTGCTAGTGCTTCCTACTCTTCCTTGTTTTTATCTATTAATTATATGTTTACCTTCTCGTTGCCCATCTACTTGTGTTACAACTTCTGAATAATTTCTTCGTCATTTATTGTTGTCTTCTGTGTTTCGTCTGAGCCTGAATTTCCTCTGTTATCTGAATTAGAAGCTCTTTTCCTGATATTTGAATTTGTTTCAAGTCAAGATTTTTCTCCTGCAGTTCTTCGAACCTGGTACCTAGTCTTTTCTTAAAGGCTTGCTTTACGTATGAACGACACAATTGCCTTTTCAATGGCACCCTCAAATGTGATTTATCAGTCATATTAGTAAAATGTAATTCACGCTTCCTTTCACAATACTTTTTTTCTTGGACTGTGATGTCTTTCACTGCTGTTGCCAATCTTTTCCTAGCTAAAATGTTGTTAGTCTAGACCAGGGCTAGGGTTCTGCCGATAACAGAGTCACAGCAGTGGAGTGGGACCTGAGTGTTTTATGTTAGTCACGAAACGCATATTCAAAGTAGAGAACATTTCAGACGGTTGAAAGTTGTTCTGAAACACCAGAGAAAAATAGATTTTGTAGTTGTCTATTTTATGAAGGCAAAATGTAATTCTTTGTGTACCCAAGCTTTTTACCTGCTGTGAGTTTCAGATTATTAAGGGCCACATGTTCATCACTTCCTTCGTTTATCATTATTGTTAACATCTTTCTTGGAAGCCATTGCCTCAATAAACAGTAACAATAAAGATTGTTACGGTTTTGGTCATTTCCAAGCTGCAGGTCAAAGAGGCAATTCATTTCTTGTTCCTTTTTTGAGCTGTAGCTTTTATCAACAATATCTTACTTATTAACAAAAGCCATAGCTACCCAAGCAATCGAAGCAAACAAAAGTACTATGAATCTTTTTTATATTGCAACTGAAGTGGATTCTATTTTTTCAAACAGTATTATTATCTTAGTATTTACCTTTACGTATTTACTATTTTGGTATCTCCACTCAAAACTAAGTTATTGTTTTCCTTGGTATAATTGTTTTTTTATTTCTAGCTTTACTTAGGATTATCTAAGCTTTTTTCTCCACTATTCTTTTTTTAAAATAAACAGAGTTTTGGCTATCGTCTAAAGTCCAAAAGAAATTGTTTTTACTTTCATCTGTACATTAAGCTATTGGAAATTTAAGCAATTCAATCTATTTATTGAAAAATTAAATACTTTATGTACATACAGTACTACTAATTGTATCAAGATAATGAACAGGTTTGACATAAGAAGTAGGAATAAGTCTTCGTATCCCAAATGACTTGTTATTTCTATAACATTGTGAACAAGATTTTGAAGCACTGACTGTTCTCGGAAGGTTCCCTAGGCTGTTAAAGTAAGTATTCTTATTAGTTTTTATCGACAATGTCTGCAGAAGCATAAGTTATAATAATGTTTTTTATGGCAATGTTGAAGGTTCAGATCAAAATGATGCTATTATCAAGATTGCAGTGAGCAGCTTCCTGACACTCATTTATCATTGTCTGCTTTTTCAGTATCGCAAAAGGCCAACAACAGATATCGTGGAGCCTGTCATTTCTCTGTATATAAAACATTGGCTTACGAAAATCCCCACTATTAGTATTTGCTTGCTTCTGTAAGACCAGATTTTGTCCCGTCCTCTTGTCCCAGCTTTCATGGTCGTGCGATTGCACAAGATCGTCTATCGCGGTAAGACAATAGTATTTTGAAGAAGAAAAGATTGGTAAAATGAGTTCCTTCCGTATGTGTAGAAGATGATTATTTTTAATGTTGTTAGTTATGTCAGTGTTAAAGTATGGTACGGAGAATTAGAGTAGTTTAGATTTTTTGGACGTCCCAATAAGCAAATTGGGAGCTAAGCAGGACTTTTCATTTGTATTGACTAAACTAATGCTACTCCCATCGTCATCGATACATCTTTATTTCCTTCATATCAAGAACGCACATTTCCTTGATATTGTTGAAAGCAGCAAAAATAGTCTAGGAATTTATATGTTATGCAGCAGGTCTAGAGTTTAAAAAAATGTGTTTCAGATCAAAGTTATAGCAGAGAATTTGCAATGTACAAAATTATCCCCCCTCCCTCCCCCCTCTCTCTCTCGCTCTCTCTCTTTCTCAGATTCCACGTCCTACTAGGACGCTGACGATCATAGACGTCTACATATTTCTGTTCTTTGCAGCTGTTAACAGTTCTCGCTCCGCTACTTTCGCCCATCTACTTATGCTTGCTATGTACGTTATTCCTTGTCTGACCCTGCTTCGTTTTCCTTTGATCTTGTTTGTTACACTAAGATGTTCTAGCTCGTCCTTTTACATTATATGTCCTAAAAATTCCAACCGTCTTTTTCGGATGGTTCCTAGAGGAGAATGTTTTGTTTCTGAACTCTCCAACACTTTCTGATTTGTTAATCTTTTGGTCCAAGATATTCTCATTATTCTCCTGAAAAACCACACCTCTGCTGCTTCTATTCGTTTCTCCATACTTTGCGCCAAGGTCCAGCATTCGCTGCCATATGCGAGGGCGTAAGACACATCGCAGTTCAACATTCTGATACTAGACGTCATAGAAATTTTGTTGTTATTCATTATGCTGTTTAGTTTCTCAAATGCCGCTTTTGTCATTCCAATCCGTTTCCTACTATTTTGGCCACATGTGCCATTTTCAGTCATCATGCTGCCAAGATAATTGAAATTCGGTACCTGATTAATTAGAGCATCCCGAATAAGTATTTTGTTTACTAATTATCATACATTCTGTCTTTTTACAGTTTATGGTAAGCCCTTTTCTTTTGCTGGATGCAGCCATTTGTCTAGTATCTCTTGTAGCTTTTTTTCTGACAATATAATCAAGACCGCACCGTCGGCATATCTTAGGTTGATAATGTTGTGTCATTCGACAAGAATCCCCTCTAATGGCGTTATTTCTCAGAAAATAATGTCACTGTAAACGTTAAAAAGCTCTGGGCTAAGCACACATTCCTGTCAAATGCCTCCTCTAATGTTGCTGTATAAGATTGTGCAACACTGTTTGCTCCCAGTAAAGATTGCGCCAAAAAACGTAAATCCTTTTCATCCAGATCTAAACATTCTAACATGTTGAAGGGCTTTTCATGCTGCAGTTTATCGAATGCCTTTGTGTAGCCAATAAAGCACACATATAAATCCTTTTGAATCTCCGTAGCTCTTTCTGATAGCATTTTTAGAATAAACATTGCATTTCTTGAGCCAGCATTTTGAATGAGCCTGAACTCTTTACCAATCTCAGGCCTTATCCTACTTCTTGCTCTCATCATCAAAATGAGAACTAAAATTTTTATCACGTGGCTTATTAAGCTAATCGTTCTGTGCATTTCTCATTCAAATGCACCAGGTTTCTTTGGGAGACCTATAAAGTTCGATTTGCTGAGATTCCTAAAAGTACAATGGAAATATTTCAAAGAGATAGATCATCGTCATCCTCCTTTTTATCCACTCTAAACAAGTCTTATATTCAAGAAACAAAGAATTGTCGAAGCTGTCTCAGAAGAGGCGAAATTGTACCAATGCTTTTATATTTTTAGGGAAAATCATAGTTTTTAATAGGTGAAAAAGACATTGATTAGCTTTATGCAGTAAGTATGATTAAGTTGTTTTTGTAACGGTCAAAATATTTATGGCAAACAACTTTTTCAGGATGTACGGATGAATGTCTTATAAGAAAGCCCATGCAATTTGAAAGCTACTTGAAAAAGAATTGCATACTTAAAATCTTCACCTATCAACTTACAGAATGTTAGTTGGTTTATATATTATACGTTATTGTAGTTTCAACAGAATTAATTATCATACTATTACATTTTTATAGCCTACCTCATTACCTACATGCATAGCTGAAAACTTTCTCTTACATTGTCTATTCTTCTGATTTTAGGTCTGCTGTTGTGAAAAGTTGTCCTTGTTTGCTACAATAGACAACAACGGTAAAATCAAAATATGGGATCTCAATAATCAGTTAGTGAAAGATATATCATTTGACAAAAGTCTCCGATCGGTTTGTTTTGGCAACGATCGTGGAGATTTATTCATTGGATTCCAAAAAAATCTTTATCATATCCCAGCCTACAAATATTTGCCTCAGCAGTATCTCGAAAAACTTCTTGATATGAATCTAGAGGATGATTGTGTAGAATGCAGCATACATTTTAATCCTTTGTTGAAGTTTTGGTATGATCCTCGATGGGTTAGTACAATCCACATGGGTCTTGTTAACTCAACACCACTTGTGATCGACCATATCAAATCAAAGGAAGAGGAAAAGGTATTTATGAAAAGGCATTTCATTGGTTCTTTAATATTATAAATCAAATTAATAACTGATTTATTTATTGTATCTTGATAGATTCAAATCTTGTTGCTATATTTGTATCTTCGCCTCTTCAAGAAAATTTAACGTCTTAATATTTTCCAAGGGTATTGTAATGGGAAGTATTATGACGAGCTTTCCTTGCTGTACAATTTTTTTGCATCTTGTGTGACTCGTTTCTCTCAACTTCTTCATCCTCATGCAATTGGTACTCCCCGTCATAACAAATTTTCCTATGAATGTCGTTTTTTCCTTTGAAGACTAGATTATTATAGACTTTTTCGCTTCTAATGAGTTTCTTTTATTATATGTCATGAATGTTGCTACTTATACCATCAAGTCCTATCTCATGCGCTGGTAATATTCACTATCTTTTCTTCAAAATCACAGAGACTTTGTGACTTCATGAATAAGATGGTTCCCAACTCTCTAAAAAGAGAGAAAAGTCCTTTTTTTTAACCTTTCGTTGCTATATTTTATCTAAAACTCAATTGTACAACATTTTACAACCCTGATAGAAAACAAAATGTAAAAGTAGAATTGACCTCAGAGTATATCTGTGATAGAGACTTTCCTGTTACCAATTAACATGTAATATTACATCTTATAAAAATAACCGCAAAAGTAGCAGTAAATGAAAACAAAGCTCTTTAGTAAACCTTCTATCAAAGAGCATATAAGCTATTTAACTAACATTTTAACAAATACACACAATTATCGAGATTAAAAATTTTTAATTTGAGGGGGAGAAATCATATGCTGACAAGGGGTAGAAAAAGCCTGATGATATTAAGTACACATCTGTCACGTGATTAAAAAATCAAGCTATAACAAGCTATAACAAACTATTACAACCTTTTAAAGTAAATATATTTATTGAGTAACGCAATTATAAATATAAACTAAATTCTGAAAGCATTCAGTAAATAATAATGGGCTGAAAATCGTTGTTAATGCATACGGAGCTTGCTTAATTAAAGTGAAGAGTGTTTTTGCAGAGGTAATCCTATAATTTATGAGAACAAATGAAGTTTTCTTATTTCATTACTTTTAGTACAAATCAATTTTTTTTCCGGCTTGAAGTTTTAAACCTTTCCTGATTTTAGGCGTGATTGTTAATATAGTGCCCTGTCATTTTAAGGCAGACATGTATCAGTTGAAATTTTAGTATTTAAGTTACTTCTCTCCTTCATATTGTGGCCCTAGTGTATCCCAAGAGGGTAGTTTTTAACTTTATTTAATTCAATAAATCTGATACAAGATCTGCACTAAAGTGGCTTTCAGTCTTATTTCCGGTAAATAAAAGTTAAAAAGAATCCATTTTTTAATCTGGGCTCAGTTTATTTACAAATAACACCTTCCTGCCAAGTTTCAAAGGTCAAGCATATGATAGCTGATTCTAGAGTAATTTGCTATGCAAATTCCAAAAAGCATACTCATTTTGTCCAATCGGATCAAGTTTTTGAGATACGAGGTTATAAAAGACACCTCTAAAACACACCTATTTATTAACTTTAATTTTGCATTTAATGCTTCACAAAAAGCATGAACTTTATATAACGAACTTCAGAAAATAAATATTATACATTCTACAAAAGCTAATCATGGATGAAAGGCTTTTTTAGTGACTTTCTCTGCTAAATAGCCACCACGTCTCGTTTCAAACATCAACAGTAGCCTTCAAGAAAGTTCATATCCCACCGAGCTTGGTAGCATTCGTCCTTGGCCCGAATGTTCTGGTGGAAAGGCTCTTCCTGTTGCTCAATTAAGTGTTCACAGTTCTGAGAGAAATATTTTAAGTGGAACCGTAGAAAGTGCAATTTGACTGATATGCGAGCCCTAAATTCTTTATTTGTTGAAGTTCGTCGACTTCCTTCTCATATTCTGTACTCCTGTTGTTTCCGACAAAGGTTGTAATTACTGACTTAAAGGATAGCCAAACAGACAGCTTGACTGCACTCAGCGGATTATCAAATATCGAGTCCTTTATGAGTTTCCGTATCTGAGGTCCATAAAAAATGCCAGCCTTAAGCTTTTCAAAGCTTATACGAGAGAACTTCTGTTGAAGGAAAGTAAACCATCTGCCTTCCCTGTTCATTGCCTTTACAAAGTTCTTCATAAGTCCCAGTTAGATATGTAAGAGTGAAAGTAATATCTTGTTTGGTTCAGCAAGAGTACGAGACTGAACATTGTGCGAACCAGGTTCCAACCCTTGTCTTTGTTGCTATTCTTGTCGGATATAATGTTAATCATCAGCCGGACTCTTCCAAAAACATAGAAAGCATGGATACTTTGTATACCCACCCTGTAGTCGTAAAACCAATTCTACAACCTTAAGATCTCAACAGATCAACCAACAATTGGTCATGGTAGCTCAGAGCAGACAGGAACTGATCCATGTTGTATTGGGTTTCTTTCATTTGCACTGAATGACCAATTGGAATCAAAGAGTATCTATTTCCATTATGAAGGAAAACTGCCTCGAGACTTCTGTAGGACGAGTCGATGAAAAGGCTCTCCTTCATACCAACAAAGTCCATCCCCATTGATTTCATCAAATCAACAATGTTGCTGCAATAAACCAATGACAAGTCTCTCTGGGTAGGGAAGACCTGTCCAAATTCTCATGCATGATCTCGATACCAATAGAATATCATTTCAGGTATCAGCAAATTGTTTTCATGAAGACGAAAACCCAAAAGCAGTACCGATTCATTTGAAAAATTTAGGTCTCGTGTCAGGTCATCGAAATCTGCTTGTATTAGAGTTGCTGCCGGTCATTCTCTTGTGCCACGTATTCGTCAACCTCTGTTCTGTCATATGTGTTATCGGATTACGATTCAGAGCTAGATTCCATTGCAACATCTGGCTCTGGTACAGATTGGTCTGGACCACAAGGGGCTGGTATTATGGCAGACGAAACATCAGGATACTGAACACAATGCTTGTTCTTGCAATTGATTCCTTAAAGATTAGTCATGCAAAAATAGCAGTCTCTCACATTTTATCTTTATCTTTCCTCCATATCATAGAAACAGCGAATGGCATACTTTTCTGTTTGTTGTTTCTCCAATGACGCAAGTTCTCAACACATTTTTTTGCAGCTAACATGGGGTACAAATGGTTTGTCGTGGTCTCCAAGCTTAACTCCAAAATAAGCATGATATGCCTTCTTCACAAAATCAATTATTTTTGCAAGGCGACCAGGAAGAATCACATTACCACATATACAACAGAACCTGTCAGGATGATTTGTACATTTGTGATCCATTCTCTCTTGATCTAAAATACTAAATAGAAACACTACATCTATTCTTTTGCAATTTCCGAAGTCACATTGACTGGACTTCTGCTCTGTTAAACAATAAATAACCATTGAGGTGAAAATAGAAAAAGTTTTAGTTTTAGTTTCCTAAAGTTTAAGACCGACGGAGTTCTGGTTTGAGATTGAGGCTGATCCAGTTTCGTTTTTATATTAAAACAAAGATTGGGCAAGCCACAGCCCTGTTTTTCTCTAACTGAGCACTATTCAAGGGTCAATATGAGCACTAATGATATCTCAAAAACTCGACCTGACCAAAGAAATAAAATTTTTGGATTTAGCCCACCAAAAATATACTAATCAGTTGAAAAACCTCCGAGCTTCGCAAAAAAGTATTTAAACGCAGGTCAGTGTAATCTTCTTTTCTGTTTATCAGATTGCACAAGTTGAGAATGCTCTAAAGGTGTTTGTAAAATTTTATGGTATTGTTCCTCAGTTTTCTTACAGGATATGCTAAGATGTAAAGGAAAAATCATCACCACAAACCAACTGCTCAAGAAAGACGTTGCGAGAAAAATGCATGTGTTAAGTAAGCATTTAAAACATTAAGATGCTTCCTTGTGGAGGTTTGGATGAAAAGTATTTTTCAAGATAAATTGTTAAAAAATTTTGAAGGTACACAAGCATTGACTAAAACGATGATAACTTCATATTGACTGTGTAAATCATGGCTTTATCAGTAAATTAATCTGTTTTTCTTTTCACAAGCTTGAGCTTGAGTTAGATGACAGTAAAGTGCCCATAGAGGGGGAAAGGTTTAGTGAAAAACAAAGAATAAATGTGTACAGTAGGCAATACACCGATCATATCTCTACACTTGCTGAAGCATTAATACAACGTGAAAGACGACCATTGCAGTGTACTTTAACAAAAGAGAAGTTACTTTCCTGTCATAATGTAAATCTTAAACCTTCTCTTGAGCACCTACACGATGGATTAATTGAGATTCTTAATCAAGAAGGAAAAAATGAAACCACTGATGCACAGGTAATTAGTTTTTGCAGCATTTATATCGTTTTATATGTAAACGAAGCGTTTGCCCATAAACGTACTCTTGTTTAGAATAGATGGGACATTAAAATTGACAGGAGGGACCTGAAATATTGAAAAACTAATAACAGGGAGATCGAAGGAAAACAGGTGTGGATCTATGAAACATTAATTTGTTTTCTTGTATTTCAAACGAAAACCTTTTTGTGGATTCCATTTGGAGCTTGGTGTCAGGTTCTCCAAAAAAGTCATCTTCATTTATGTGATTAGAAATCCATCCATGGTCAGGCATAAAGAAAACATATTTCTATTTTGTAGCAACTAAGAATAAGAGAGAAATATAGGGCAGCGACGGCATTCAATGCAACAGCTACCCAATTTGGATGCTGTAATTTGTATTACATCCACCTAGAGCTGGCAAGTCCTTTTGTAGAAGGATCTACTTCTTGTTGGAGAATATTTCCTTGTTAAATTGCAGATGCCAGTATGTCTACTATAATCTTAAACATCGTCTTTCTGGGTGCATCCAAAGATATTCTGCAAATGTAGTTGTTTCGGGTTTTAGCACTGCTTATTACCTATTAATCATTAAACTTCCTCTAATGATTTATCATGAATTGGTCCTGTGTCTCATAAAATTAGTGAACAAGGGAGCCTTCCTTTTGAATCTCTTAAACTAACAAATGTACGTAAGATGCATTAGTAATACAGAATGTAGAGATTGGCCGTCAGAGCCTCAAAGCTATTTTGAAAATATTGTATTTGGAACCACGTTTTCTAGGGAACACGCCGTAACTCCTTAAAACGTATTGCTATCAAAGAATACATCAGATCCCAAACGCTAGGATATTTAGTCAAAGATTTATGTAGTACTTTTTGTAACACATGATAGGGACATCCAAGAACACCAGCAATCTATTCGTGACTCTGGCAAAAAGCTCCATTAAAAGTTTTAGTTACTATTTTCATACTGGTATTATATATATCCATTGCATAAGAGTAATCCCCCGCTGATTTCTTGTTTCATTTGCTAAGTAATAAATTTTTCTGTGACTGCTGCATGATGGATTTACACAGCTATAGTATATCGGAAAAGGATTTGTCATTTTTTGTGTTTATGCTTTTCACTGAATATCTTTCCCACCTTGTACTAGGACTATTTTGGAGTAATTAATAATCCAGGAAATACTTGATTACAGTCCTTTCATATCTGTATCGTCCTTTAATTCGTCTAAAAGAGTTTATTTTGTTTCTTACCCCTGTTATTACCTCAAACTATAGGTGGTGAGACAGAAACACAGTAAAAGTGTACATTCTAAATGCAGGAGCAGTATTTCAATTTAGAGTGCCAGACGTGCACTTCACCAAGTTTCTAGGATTTCACACCTTTCTTTACTTTCAACAGCAGGTGTAACTAATCATAGGTTTTTTAACGCTTGAAGAACCCAATTCATGAATAAAAGTTTCCCTACCCACACCATGGATAGTTTTACTTTTAAAAATGCACTCATTTTAAAACTACTATTGTTCCCTTTAACTGGGTGCTGGTTTGTATTGTTTTGATCTGCAACATTTTCTGTAAATTTTGTAAAATTTTCAAGTGACTCTCTATCTAATATCACATCTTATGAACAATACATGGATTTGTCATCAAGAGCATATTAAAAACAGATAAAAAAGATCTAAATTACCTTGACTTTCATGACAAAGGAATTGGGCAACAATATACAATAATGCATTCCACACAAGCATTACTTTGAAATTAGAAAAAGATAGAGGTTGGATAGTCAACGTGGAAATGCCTTAGAAGCTAAGCAGAATAGTCTGGTACGACACACGTCCATCCTCATTCGTGGTCTTGTAAGGTCAACTAAAATTATCCTGTTAAGAGACTACAAAAGTAATCCCATCTTTGGTTATGACATCAGTTTGTGAACATTTTCCTAATATATCAGTAACTATAAATAGTACTTAATAACTGTTGGAGCTCTGGTGTTGTTGCATTTTTTGGTGCCTGACCATCATTAATAAAGACGACCAGGGGGCCTTAGGGTATAGACACTTTTAAAATAATGGATTAATAATCGCTTGCAATGAATATGAAAACCTTTTTTTCTGTAGAAAGGGGTAAAACTATTTACAAAAGTGAAGGATACAGTGTATTACTTATGTAGAGACATTTTAGGTTTTTAAATCTTGTGAGAACTTCAGTCAGCAATTCACAGCCCATTAAAACAGGAAAAATTTGATAGTGCTGAAAAACCGCGGTAAAACTCTTTGGGTGAGGTTTATTTAAATAGCAGATGTAACTGGTTTATTATTTGGTTTCAAGGGTATGAGACAGACACAAGCCACAATGGTCACAGGATAGATATGAAGTTTTTTGTGGGATATTTTGGTTTTAAGAATATGAAAATGTTGCTACTTTTATTTTTTGGTTGGACGTATTTTTGATTTTGATTGAGATAAAATGGCTAAAAAATAGATTAAAAACATGCTACTTTTTTCTATGAAGGTTAAAATTCAATGTTGACCATCATAATGCATTTAATTTTAAATGGAAATGACCTGTAATGCTGTATTTAAATGGCATTATTACAAGGATAGTGAAAATTACCTTCATTTCCAACTTAGTCTGAAACAGTTGCATTGGGAAGATTTTTATCACACTGAAATTTATTATATGATTGATTGAACATAGAGTGACTTAAACAAGTGCAACTATTTATCAACAAAGGTATGTCCAAGAAAAAAAAATCTCTTTAGATTATAACTGAGCTTGTAATTTTTGGTTACAAACCCGAAATGTGAAGCAGGAACATGAAGCAGAAAACTTTTGGAATAATATACGAGGGAATCTAATATTTAAACAGAGGATTTTAGATCATATCAATAAGATGAATGGAATATATTTGCTTCCAAAAATAATCTTTACGAGATCCTCTGAAAATATCTTAGTAAAAAAAATGTATGTAAAAAGTAAAGGGACTGATGTAAATCTGGATGAGTGCAATTTGATTTTTTCACTTGCCTCTTTTTATATATTCCAAATCCTTACCTTAAATATTATTTTTACAATTGCTTTTTATCTCCTTGTTTGTGAAGGAAAGAAATTTCTAGCATGTTGAGAAATGGGTAGTTATGTGAAAAATTTAGTTCTATATGCGTATACTGCAACGTGATTTCAAAGATATTAACTTAAGAAAAACCAGAAAATCGAGTAGAATATTCAATTGTGAATGTTAACTGCTCCAGAATAAAGTGCGAGGGGCACAATTAATAGACCAGATGGTTCTAACCGCGTCAGACACTTGTTCGAGCACAAGTCAGTTAACAAATTATCTTCCACGTATTTTTCTCGATAATATAATTTACTAAACTATATCTAGTAAGTTTCTCACCTTTTTCACCTTTCTCCTCCGTCTCCTGTTCGGGTAGCGGATAAAAGCTATATCTATATCTAGTCAGTAGGTTAATGGACAATATATCAGGAAAAAATATGATTGTTTCCAATATTTTGAATTATGTCTTCAATTTTACTCAGGCTTAATTTACATGGAGATTTTTCGGAGACTATAAAAATGTTAGCTTCATTCTATTTTCTCTTTTAGACCCATGTTTTGATTAATGATTCGAATGATCAGTCATTTGATAGAGAAGAATATGACTCTGAAAGCAATATCTTAAAGCGGAAACGCCAAGTTAGTAAGATGGTAGATGCAAAGAAGTACTGGCCTTGTGCACCTGATGGCTTTGTTCCAAATTCTGTTGTCCGGCAAGTAGTAAAGCCTAAAATCCAACCCATTCTAACCCAGGTAAAAGAAGTAAAAAAGGAGAATTTTATGGATGAAGACTTTTTGAAAAAAGTAATGGAAGCTGTTGGGAAAGGCAAATTCTTATCAGAAGGTATTATTACTGCCCTTTATTACTATTGTTATTTATATGAAAAAATTGCTTCTCTTCTATGCAAATGAATTCTATTTTCTGGAAGCTGTAATAAAGCATTTATAATATTCTTAAGTTATTCCCAAAACATTTGCTTTTCCGAATAGGAGAGGCAGATATCAACTGCACTGAACTGGAAGACGTCCAATTGTCTTTAGGTTAACTCGAAGGTTTTTGGCTTGTATCCAGGAATTTCAACATCTATTAGAATTGCTAAAGCTTCGCATATGACTTTACTATTTCCGTTTCTTTCCTATAGTTGTGAATCTATTTTGGTGAACAGGGTCCTCAGAGGACTTTGGTAATTATAGATCATCAAAGCACTCTGTTCCCATCTATTCTCACACGGTCTGATGATTCCTGCCCTGTCAGCATGCAAAGAATGGATAAAAGCTTATTCTGAGTACCATGATATTGTTTTCCTTGACGTTTACCCATAAGGACTCATTGTCATTGCTGCCTTACTTACAATAACTTGTAAGTTATTACACAGAGGAAACAGCTGTGCTTCGTTTATCCACCCTGAAGGCCCAGTAGTAGTCCGATTACCTTGTAATCACTACATATGGCCTACTTGTGCTCCTGGTACTTTATGAGGTCAAGGACAATCTGCACCGTGTCGTACGTTTCCTTCATGCTAACAGCATGCGCGATAGGAATACTTGGACTTTCATTTCCGTTGTGCAGCAGCACAGCTTTCAAACTCGTGACCGAACAATCAATGAACAATCGCCAGGCGTCTGGAGTATACTCGATATCCATCGTGCTCATCAGTCCAAGAACATCGACACAGTGACATACAGAGTTTGTCATTGAGAAGAACTGGTTGCGTGTGCGAAACGCAGTTATCCGTGTTGATGGATGTTCCAGTCATTGAGCCGTGATGCAAGTATTTTTGAGCGCTGCTTGGACCGCATCAAATCACGCGCAAGGTCATTGAGTTCGGGTTGCGTTATGAGGTGTACCTTGCTATAAAGGGCTTCATAGCTGGGATCTGGGGTTGAATGTTGAGTGTCCTCTATTTGTGAGGAGTCAGGTACCGCAGATGATCAACATTTGGCACTGGTCAAGTGGCAGACGAAACTACTGCATAGCTCGTGACTCTTCTCATTTTCCCGATTCCATGGGTAAACTGAGTCAAACAAAAATAGCAATCTGATACATGATAAATTGGCTCACGCCAGATCATAGGCACAGCGAAGGATATAATCTTCCTGTCTCCCTTCGCCAAGTGATGCAGTCCAGTAAAGCATGAGACACAACAATTTCTAGGAGCCCATGTCTTATCCAGGTCTGGCTTGCAGTCAAAGTATTTTTCATAGGGACTGATAATAACATTGGAAAACCTCCTACGTCGAGATACTATAGTATAATTTCCTGTGAGTTATTGCACGAACGACGAGTTTTTGGTGGCATTTTTAAGCGAGAAAGAGTTCAATGCAATTAGGATGGCTTTCAAACCACAGGCAAAGGAAGTATTGGACTATTACTAGGCCCCGATAGTGTACTAGTATAATTACTGTACATGTAGCTTCAACACCAACGGCAACATTGGCACAAAGTTGTGTAAATATTCCACACTGTTCAGAGTACCATATTTGCCCAGTCAATTTTCTACAACGTTCATGGGATTAGGAAGGGCAAATAAACAAACAAACAACAGCATTGCACACACTGAGAACTGTGCAATAATGAGAGTCTAATAATGTCGATTATGTAATTTTGGAAAAAATTTAAATGGCTGTAAAAAAATCCAATCCATAGATTTTATTTTTAAATGCCATATTCGTAATTAGAGCCCTCGATATGCCCAGAAAATATCATCTACATGAAAATCACATTTTGACTGTTTTCCAGTGTTATCGTTACTTCTTTAACTTTCATGATTAATTCTGGCCGCAGAGAGAAAGTGTAGGAATTGTTTTTTGGCTAACAATCATTTTATTTTCTCTATCTGTACGTTGATACATCATCACAAAAAAAAAGCCCCCCAAAATACTAGGTAGTGGGAAAAAAGGCTCCAAGAAATATTGCATTTTTATACACTTTTGGGAAATTGCCTACGTGGTGTCTTGTTTTGTCAAATCAGCTGACCCATTTCTTTTGACTCGCATGACTAAGCATTATGTGATAAGCATTTTCCTCTTAAACTGTTCTAACTTACAATACAGTGTCGTGTGACTGACATTATGGAATTATATAATATTTGTAAAACGCCTATACTGAGAACTTTTTATGCTTGTGTAGGCAGCTCTATAATTTGTTAATATCAACAGTTTAATGTTAGAGAAACATAGGAAGTTACGTTTATCACTCGTCGATTGTTTGGAAAAATTTGTTACTACGCGAACAGCATTCAACTGCACGATAAATGGAACCGACGATATCATGTTTGGAGTGCACCCTTTGAAAAAGTTATTATGCCACTGTCAAAAATTGACATTTGAACTTATTGAAAATTGTGTTGTGCAAATGATTTCTTGGAAACATTTGCACAACAAAGAAATAGATAAAGGATTTTGAAGGGAAGTTTGTTAAGTTGTTTTTTCATGACTAATAACGATATTTAGGTTACCATTGCTTTGAGTTAATGTTTATTTTATGATTTTCGTACTAAACCTTTATTTTAAGGCTTGTGTACACAGTGTTTAAGTACCAATGAGTCCTCAGGCTACAACGCATTGTGATTCAGCAACAGGTTTTGCAGAGAATAGGCCTTGCTTAAAGTAAAACAAGGTAATTCTCATAAGCTTATAATAAAACCAAAAATACGTAGAAATAGGCAGTAGCAGCATATATAGAAAATGCAATTTTTGGAGGTGCGGGGGGGGGGGGAGTTAACTTCATTTTCCTCCAGCAGTTGAGGTTCAAACGGCGCCCTTCATAAGAAGTGAGGAATTGGCAGTGAGGAATTTCTTGGGCGGATTCCCTTCCTGACGCCAACCAATCGCTTTTTTATTTAAAAGTTCCAAATACTCCTCGCCCCCCCCCCCCCCCCCCCCCTGTTGGTTACTGTGCAACTGCACTGTCTGTCACGGCTCCTCTGTAAAGAAAAAAAAAAAGAAAAAACCAATAAAGATAAAATTAGAAATCTACCAAAATTATAGAGTTTTGGTATATATTCATAATTTCACAAAGTTCTTAAAAGTTAATCAATTAAGACTTAGCCTACTTTAATCTTCTACTTGTTTTATTTTGTATTAAGATACAGACGAAGATTCAATCCCAGTGAAAATGACATGGTCCACAGATGGTAGTAGCTTATTCGGTTTTTCTCCCGACAAATCAGATAGCAATTTTTCAAGTAGAGAAAGTTCTGATTATGATTGGTTTGACTCAGAAAAGGAGAGCAAGAGGAAAAAGCTCCACGGCAAGAAGCAGAAATTGAAAACAAAGTAAGAAGAAAAGTTAATAAATGATGTATATTCTTAAGTACTGTATTAATTTTGATCTCCAGCGGAGATCATTTATTGATTATTAAGAAAGATGGCTGAGTAAAACGGGTTCAAGTATCCAGGGATATCCTAATTTATCGTCTTTCTAAGGTTAATTTAGCCTTCCTAAGGAAATAAACGAGAACCAGCGCAGGGTCAAATATTCGGATAGAAAATAACAAAAAAGAACTCTTCCTGTCTGTTGTTCCTGAACACTTGTCATATTTTTTATAATTTCATATAGTATACCATAAAACACCCATGGATATGGAATATGCTTTATGCATTTCAAGAATAAAATACAAATAACATTTAGACTATATAATAGGCTTCTTCACTTTGATGTAATTTAAAGTGAGAACAGTCTTTTTTTAACACTTAAAATATAACTGTTTGCATGATCCTGATGATTTTATCCCAGATTTTTCCAACCCGTCTACGCTTTATCAGGAGTATAAGGGCCAAACAAGTCTTTAGAGAAAGGAAAAAAATACCTGATGTTAATCTGGATCCTCTCTTAGGGTCGGAAGAGAGAATAGAAACTTGAACAGAAAAGTATATTTGGTACTAAAGACAGAAGTATCAGCTTTTATACAGCTTTTGATCGTAGAGAAAATACTTAATTGATTAGGACACTTGAAAACGTTGTATTTTGGAAATGTTAAGCATAGTTGAAGAATTTGGCATAGGAGGCAGATCCGAGTTCTCTAATTCTTAGGATGCTCTATTTGGGCTTCAAATTTAAAATTAATGGATGTTTTGTCTGACTCGGACAAATTGTCATCGCCGATCCAGAGGCTGGTGATCATGAATAACCTACTGCCCTGTCGGGCACTTTTTGACAAAGTTGCGTCTGTGTCAACCAGTCATTTTCATCATGTTGTCAATCCATTTCGTATGTTGACGACCCTTTGCTCTTCTTCCTGATATCCTTTTATCATAAATATCATGTAGGATGTTATTGCCGGGGTACTATGTAGTTGAAATACTACAATTACCTTTTAAAGATACTTTGTAACAAACACTTTTGTTATTCCAGTACAGGTCAGTTTGTCATTTCTCTGTCATTTGTTGAAAGATTTTTTGCTTTGGCAATATACTGAACAATATGTGGTTTAGCGCCCTAAGCAAAGAAATATCAATGTTGACTGATGAAGAGCTTTTCAAAAGGGTTTTTCTCATGCTTCACTTTTCCCAAGGGAAGCCTGCTCTATGCATGGTAGCACCATATAGCTATTTAAGAAATATATCTATCTACATACTAAACTACTCTTAATAGCCACAGAAGATTGTAAAAGCCTTTGTTTTGACCTGCTTAGATCAATGCTGCTATAACATTTTAGTATTTCATTACTAAAACACCGATTCTTGCTTGTTGAAATGTTTTGTGTTTGATTGTTTAATATAAAACTGACCGCTTTTTGGTTAGATTATAGTGACTACGTATTGACAAAGTTGTGACTTCACCCTAATATCTTAGAAGGCAGGCAATCGTGTTACAGTAAAATAACTGGAATAACTTTTTTTTTTCTCAGATCACCAGTGTCTGATCCAGCAAAGAAGAAAAAAAAGAAAAAGAAAAAGAAATTAGGCGAAGAAATAGCCTCTAACGAGGAAAAGAAACTAAAAGATGATTTAGCTATAAGTACTGAGTTACGTCCATGCACCAACTCTTTTATCTCTATAAGAGCTAGAAAGAAGTCTCCCCATGTAATGCC
The DNA here is from genome assembly GCA_003991215.1 of Morbakka virulenta. Lineage (NCBI taxonomy): Eukaryota > Metazoa > Cnidaria > Cubozoa > Carybdeida > Carukiidae > Morbakka > Morbakka virulenta. The sequence continues at coordinate 53,021 of RDPX01000476.1, forward strand.
ACTTCCAGCTGCGTTTCAACAACTACTGAACAGTGATTGGTTTCCTAAAGAAACAGCACCACAATTAGAGCCTATCCTTCAAAATCTTTTAAAGTTATTATCTAGTACCAACGAAACAATTGTTAACAATGCCTGTCATGGGATCCTTTCAATTTTCAGGTAGTATAAAAATTGTTATAGGCATTTTTGAGACAACAGCCAACTATGCCTTTGCAATCAGAAAATTATATTTCAGCAATAAATTATATTAGTTTTGTTATGAAAATAATTCAGATGGAAAAGATTGACAATTGCAGAAAAATTGAAGTATGTATGCACCAAATCAGGCTTCAACCAGTTCATATAGTTATTATGGCCACACGATCTATGAACTGACCAAAAGGTGCTACTTCTTAATAAGATCAGTTTTGTAAATATATCAGTCAGTTGAGTGCACTATTCTTTTCCAGGTGCTTATCGTTGTGCATCTTATGCGAATCATGCACAAAGGGCTCCATATACTGCCGTAATATCTCTCTAATTTCATTGCCCTCTATATTTGCTGAGATCAGTTAAGTTGACCTTGAGAGGGAAGTCGTCATTTATTACAGGATTTTTTTTGTAACTACAGGAATTCTAGTGAATTTTTCTACATAAATAACTGTATTTTAACCACAAAAACTTTTTAAAAAAATATATATACACATACACACAAATATATATATAGTTTTAGATTAATAGACTCCTCTTAGTTGTGATGTTCTACATGACTGAGACCTTTGAATGTAGCCCAAAAGAAATGTAAATGTTGGCAGAAAACTATTTTGTTTTAAAACAAATACGTAGACAAAGAAAACAGACATATAGTAATAGTAAAATACTTTCTTGTATTACTAAGAGAATGTTGTAATATAGCAAAAGAGAGTAAGAATCAAGTCAGAGAACAACCTGATTTTTGACATGAAATGAAAAGAAATCAAAAGGATACATATGGCTCTTGGATGGTAAATAAAGCAATTCGAATCATCACTTGATGACCGCATTTGTTATTTCGGGGATTTAATATTAAAAGGACAGAGAATATGTGACTCCCCAGTAGCATTGGCCAAATGCCACCATCAAGAGGTTTATGAAGCCTAGGGATGCTTACTATATTATATATGTATATATAATTAATTCCTGTATATTATTTGTAGTAATAAAAAACAAAAATATAAGAGTTATAACCAAGACTTTAAATATCCTGATACGATCAAAGAAGGAAGTGTATTTGGCATTGTAGGTACTGCATTTTACAAGTACAGCAGCTGCTACTTAGAATTCAGCATTTCTCTATTCTACAGGACCCAGATGGTTGAATGATTGGCAAAATGAAAAACTTCCTACAGGAAGAGAAAAAAAGCATCGTGGGATTGTTTGTTAAGAGCATGTTACAAATTTTGTTTCGAAATACTGTTTACTGAATTACCTTTAATTTTGTTTGTGCAAAAGTCATCTAATGCTTTTTAATACATATTTATTCAGTTACAATCTAAAATTTACAGCTGATTTTTTAGATCGGTAAATAATTTTGATAAAGTTGATGATAAACCAGACAACATTATTTGAACCACAAATTTTTAGTAGACATTTTGCAAGTTTAAATAAAATAAATGTCTTTTAAGAAGATCTCGCCATTTTCTAATACACATAGGAAACTACCAAATGCCTATACATCTGTAAATTGTATTTTATTTTTGTCACCTAGGGAAACAGGTATTCCACTCCACTTGCTTGATCTGGCTATCCTAGAAGTAAGCAGACTTTTGTTAAATGAAAGGGAGATAATTCGTTTTGCTGGAATCAAGACTTTGGTTGGTCTAGGAGAAAATCGGTTTGACGTTGTAATGTTCCTGCTACCTAAAGTAGATGACAAAGTTGTAGATGTAAAATTGGAAGCAATTGCAGAAATAAAGCAACTAACAGGTAATAACTCTTTTGACTCTGAACTATCGAAAAAACTTGCCGAGAAAAAGAAATACAACGTTTTTTTAAATTAAACATCTTATTGGTGGAAAAAGACAAACATGACACATTTATTTTTTAGAAACTAACAATTGACCTTCCTAAGACTACAGAGAGTCCCGTTATGAAGAAGAATATAGAATGTATAAGAATGTTTAATACAATACTTATTGAATATTATATTAATGTACTGATAAAACTCTTTTACACCTATCAAGGCCCTGATTTGATAAAGAAAGATAATGCCTGTTATTTTTTTCCCTTTTGAACTTCTCTGACATAAAAGCAATTCAATTAAATATCTACAAACGAAGGAAAACGAAAGATAATTCATATAAAGAAAATCATATTTTCTCTAAACAGCTAGAAAATATAAGTGTAATAAAAGCACAAGTTAGGCTTTAAAATTAAGGTATCAAAGATACGGTTGCATCTGATCCAATACAGGACAATCAATATCTTATATGGTAGGATTTCATGTTACCATTAAAATAGAAACAATATGGCATTTAAGCTCGGAGCGACTGAAGAGAGAGTGCTGCAAAATAACAAATATGTTTACATAATATTCGTACACTACCAAAAAAATTTGATACGGGAACTCTCAAGGCGCATTTATTAAACTAATAGTAGAGAAAAAATGAAGCAAATAAGAAAAGAATAATAAAGAATCTAACCTGAAACTATAAAGACGCTATTAGTAAGGAAATCTGAAAGTAGACAAAGTGCTACAGCTCTTGAATTCGTATACAGAACGGGTGACTGATAAAGGATCCAAGAGAAAAGGAATAAAGAAAATTTTCGAAGAACAAGAGAACTATCAGGTATGCTCACTTTATGTAACAAGCAGGAATTCCAGGGGAAAAAAAGATGTAAACGGGGTCTGAAAGAGACTAAATGGTGCTGAACGGCAAAGGGTCAGATTAACGATCAAAGAAAAAAGATGATATGAGAAGATCAAAGCCAAACAGTTTCTTGCAAAATGAATTTTATTCTAGAACACGCACCGACTCTATAGCTGTAAAAAGCAAACCAAACTCTTCATTCTTTTCATTCTTGTTATATAGATCAGAAATACGAGCTTTAATGTAAAAAAAGAAAAGTAAAGGAGAATTAATGCATTTGAGATAGGATGCCACATGGTAGAGGTAAAAATTACAAAGTGATAATCTTTGTCAAACTCCAAGGTACCGGAGCATATTAGAGATGACAGGTGTTCTATGTTTTTCTGATGTATAGAACACGGAAATGTATAAATTTGTATAAAACAAAAAATTAAATAGGGATTCTCTGAATCATTGTCATTTGAAAGTAACATTGCATAAAGCTAGAAAATGGTTACTTCATCTGAGAAGGGGGTACCTACCCAAATGTAAAGAAAATTGTATAGCCCACATTGCTCTTACGTTTCTTATTTCATTATTAGCTTTATCTAATGGACATATTGTATTTTGAAAGATGATTTTTTCCCATAGAATTAGCCTTAGCGAACTTAAATTAGCTCTTATCAGGGTCACGTTTATTTTTTCAAATTATTAGGAGTAAACGATAATGCCGATCTTGTCCAAGAACTAAGAAGAATAGCTGCCTTGTATCCCGAAAAGGTACCGAAAGATTTTGAATACTTTCTTGAGGTGCTTTACAAAAGCGAAAACGATGAAAGTGATAAAGAGTCAGATGCCATATCAATACCCTTGCAGCAATACAAAATGCCAATTTCAATGACTAATGAAGAAATGGAAATTTTGCAGCAAGAAAGAAATCACAAGAAGACCCAGGTTAGCATTTAAAGTATGTTTGTTTCTTAATGTCATACAAAAATAACGATAGACTGAGCCTCATTCAACCATAGAAAAAGAGAAACTGGCCCAAATAGCATATAATGTTGTACATTAGTATTTATTTTCTTAGCCAAACTTTTAAAGATTAAAAATGTGCCCCTTTTGTCTATGTCTACTTTCTATGTCTTTCCGACGATTCACTTTCCACTCCTTGCGTATTTGAGCATAAGAGTCGAATTAATAAAGCTTCTTTCCGTCACTATTGGAAATTCAAAGATTAAAAAACCACCTTTGAAAGATTTTTAAATGACACTTTTAAGAGGGACAACGTCGTCGTCGTCGTAGTCTGTAGATCGTTATCGACCTTTAGTGACCTCTCTGACCAGTTTTCGCCACTTTTCGCGATCCTGACATGCGTTGTTAAGTTCTTGCCAGTTCATATTCATTATTGACTTCACCCCATCTATCCATCTTCTCGGTGGTCTTCCTCGTCTCCTACTCCCTTCAACCTTTCCTTGCATGATTAATTTCTCCAAGTTGGAACCATCTCTTCTAGATATATGACCAAAATAACATAAGGGACAACGTAGGGATCTTCAAAACACTTCACTTAAAACTTTTAAAGAGTTTCTGATTGAAAAGGTTAAAGNATCCTGACATGCGTTGTTAAGTTCTTGCCAGTTCATATTCATTATTGACTTCACCCCATCTATCCATCTTCTCGGTGGTCTTCCTCGTCTCCTACTCCCTTCAACCTTTCCTTGCATGATTAATTTCTCCAAGTTGGAACCATCTCTTCTAGATATATGACCAAAATAACATAAGGGACAACGTAGGGATCTTCAAAACACTTCACTTAAAACTTTTAAAGAGTTTCTGATTGAAAAGGTTAAAGTTTCTTTGCTCAGTCTTTAAATAGACATATGCTAATTATTACTTTAAAGTTTCTGTGTACAAAGTTTTGAATTGTGTATTTCAAGGTATTTCTGGCGCCTAAATACACTTTATGCAGCCAGAGGTAAACCCCTTGTGATAATCTTATGCTTGGATTAAGGTGGTATTATGCTACTCTCTATATGACATTGGTAAGGATCACAAGCAAGCAATCATCACCTAAAAGCCAATCTTTGCAATATTTGTGCCTTATTTGTAGGCATCACCTTCGAAACTTTTATCCAAATGCCAAATATAAAGCAACATACCTTGACGTTTACTGATAATTAGGTGCTATTGTTTCACGCTTTGCTCCTTGGAATGCAACAAATAGCTTCCATTTGTCACCAGCATTCGTATGTAAAGACATCGAAACTTTTACATTTTTATTATCTGTAGACTCAATAATTTGTGTTTTTTGAAGAAATTAACACGATAAAAAAATGTCATGACAGGAAGAATAAGTTATTCTCTTCTGTAGAATTTAAAACAACATTTACTAAAAACTTTCTTCGAAAAGAGACGTAGTCTCCAAAGGTAAGAGAAAAACTCTATTGTTTAATATCAAAATATATAAGATTAGAATCTTGTTTCTCCAAGAATAAGAAAAAATCAAGTTACAAACATTGTGACATTAATAATTTACTAAAATCTCTATTTAGGGTTAAGTATAAGTAGCATTTTGCTTTCATTTTTCTTATTTGCTGTAGTGACACTAAACTAGCAATTCATGCATTTAATTTATTGTCTCGGTATGCTAACTAGAGCACATAGACTATTTCATCAATGAGCAAACCGAATATTAGTTTACTGGCTTCTAACTTGAATCTCCTAATCCGGGTTTGAAGGAAAATCATTAGGCTGATTGGTCGCTCACTTACTTCAAGTCTCCAGTCTTTACTACATCAGCATGGTGCTGCAAGCGTTGCATGCCGCTTGAGTTGCCACTCAAACTTATATTAATAATTATAAATAATACTTTCAAGCAAAAGGGTCTCTTTCTGAAACGGTTGTTTTCGTCAGATTGCCCGACTTTGTTTACCTATTGAATAGTGAGTTTAATTAAAATAACTTAAATAATGCTTCATCTGATTTCTCTTTGGCACACTTTGAAGGACTTCAATGTATATAACATTTGATTTATAATCATAATTGGCTAACGACTTAAAAAACCAAAAGCATATGTTGCTTGAATAGTTATCAAATGCTTCCTAAGAAGAACTGACTAGATGAGTTAGTTTCTTGAGACTAATTTATCCAATTAATTATAACTAAAATATAACTTTAAGTGGGGGTAGTCTTACTTCAACCTAATTCAGATAACACGTTAATACATAGTATTGCATTAACATTTTGGCTGACTGCAATTTTGTTAAGAGCCAGCATTTTGCAATCGAAATAAAGTTAGCTATTTTCTATAAGAATATCCGTCACCTATCAATAACCTTTCCAAATTAAAATTTATTGCTAGAATTTTCAGACTCAATTAGCTGATAGTACGGACCATGAAGCTTATGGAAGTACCCAAATTGCAGTTTCGATGGAAATCAAAGAAAAGAAAAGAAATGAACAAACGTATCTGCAAAGTAATAAGGATGAGGATGAATATACGTCTACTGAGGTATTTAACATAACTTTTTAATTTTTAATACAATGATCCCACGTATTGCAATTTTCTTTGTCCCCAGATCTTCTGATCATAACAATTTCAAAAATTCTGGTAATCACTGGCATGCTTTTGGTCAGCTTTCCATGCAGAAACGACTATATAAATAAAACCGTGTTGTCCGTACGTGATGTGTTTCTTTTTTCTAGTTCGTTTTCCTCTGAGAGAAATTAAAGCCCCAATAACATTAAGAAGCAAGCACAATAGAAGGGAAAAGTAAGTACAAGCATGGACATAAAAGAATATGACGTGGTCGATTCTGATTCCCTGAAAAATATGGGATGTATCAAAACGTTAGTTTATACGGCATAATATTTTACACAGCAGTTCTTGGAAAAGTGATAATGAACTGGTTTATTATAGCTTAAAGTCTCAAGCTACTTCTGGAAGAGCTTCTCCATTTAACTTCTTGCTTCATATTTTATGGAGAGAGGACAAACTGTACTGTAAAGTTCTATGATTTCTATTTAAGACCCGTAATGAACAAACAGGAAAATCTCTTTTATAAATATATTTGAGATATTTGAAACAGAGTCTAAAGTAATCCTATTTAGGATACAAGCTTTATTATTTCAGGTCGTTAACTTTGTCTTTCCAAGTCCGTTCCATTCCATCAACGTAATATGGGTAAATCTCGAAAGGAAGGCAGACAAGATTTTGTATTTGTAATTTGGAACAGAAATCTAATGCTCATGAACCATACCAAATACCAAATCAAAGCTGGAAATAGGAATGATTCTTTCATTGAAACAACAAATTCACACACACACACACACACACATATATATATATGTATAAATCCAGTATAGTATACAAAATAACTAGACAAATTTAGCAGTTACTACTAGTTTTATGTTTTCTTAACAATCTTTAAACTGCAAACCTTACAGTTTGAAGATTGTTAAGAAAACATGAAACTAGTAGTAACTGCTAAATTTGTCTAGTTATTTTGTATACGAGACTGGATTTATAAACGCTCTGGAAACATTGAGCACTCTTAGTGAACATTGGTATATTTTACTACTATTATTATATATATACATATATATATATACATTAATTCACTTAGAAGATAGCCATGTTTACCACTACCTCTATGACAAACCTAAATCATCACACTAGTACCTTCCTATTATCACTTTACATAAATTACAATCTGATTAACCAATTAAGTAAATTGCAGTTCAAAGGAAATGGAAGACTTTGTTTTATATCATAGGATTACAAATATCATGATGAACAATGTGTTAGATATTTATGACTCGAAGTATTATTTGCTTTCAATTACAATTAATAGAAAACATAACATCACAATTGAATGTTGAAGATCATTTAAGAAAGTAGACCGACGCGTTTGGTGCCTGAAGACATTACAGGAACCGTCGTAAATCTAAGACCCAGGCACAATCTAAGACCTTACCCAAAGATATACATAGATGGGAAAACTAGGCACAATCTAAGACCTAGACACAATCTAAGACCTTACCCAAAGATATACATAGATGGGAAAACTAAGTACAATCTAAGACCTAGGCACAATCTAAGACCTTACCCAAAGATATACATAGATGGGAAAACTAGGCACAATCTAAGACCTAGACACAATCTAAGACCTTACCCAAAGATATACATAGATGGGAAAACTAAGTACAATCTAAGACCTAGGCACAATCTAAGACCTTACCCAAAGATATACATAGATGGGAAAACTAGGCACAATCTAAGACNGAAAACTAAGTACAATCTAAGACCTGGCACAATCTAAGACCTTACCCAAAGATATACATAGATGGGAAAACTAGGCACAATCTAAGACCTAGACACAATCTAAGACCTTACCCAAAGATATACATAGATGGGAAAACTAAGTACAATCTAAGACCTAGGCACAATCTAAGACCTTACCCAAAGATATACATAGATGGGAAAACTAGGCACAATCTAAGACCTAGGCACAATCTAAGACCTTACCCAAAGATATACATACAAGACAAGCACCCTCTGTTTTCTTGATTTTATTCCAAAATAAAATAAAACATTAGCGAAAATAATGAAACTCTTAATACATCCATGTAGTCTATACATTAAATTACTGACATAAAGGGTTTAAAAAACCAGCATGGCAGTCACACAGTAGTAGAGAAAAAGTAACAAGAAAAGTAAAGTCAATCACGTCTCGAGTCTTGTTCTATCAGATAACAGCACACAATCTTCCCTTCTCTGACTAAATACATTTGATTATTATAAATAACATTTTGACTCATTAATAACAAAAAAACACGTGCTTCAAAGTAATAATAATAAACACAAAAATCTTTTGTTATCGCTGATGATGTTTAGTTTTAGTTTAATTTTAGTTTTAAAGTCATTTTTCCCCAGCAATTGGGGCTCAGACAGTGCCCTTCAGAGGGACTTTGATTTGACAGTGAGGAATTTCTTGGCCGGATGCCCTTCGTGACGCCAACCAATGGCTTTTTTCTCTTTGCAAAGTTCCAAATTCTCCTCGACAGCTCAGGGAATCGAATCCGGAACTCTTGATTACTGTGCAGTTGCACTAACCATTAAGCCACGGCTCCTCTTATATATCCAAAAGAAAAATTGTGTTCTTTTTCAAGGCAGGTTCCTTTTCTTTTGACCTAGTGATCAAAATTTAAAGATTTTAAGACTATTACATTACATTTAAAAAAGATAAATCAATTTACAGTGAAGTAATATCAAGATCGTCCGTATTTCAAGGATGTTTCTTTGCTCCACTTCTTTGACAAAATTAAAAGAACATCTTAATTAAAGGAAGAGGACTACCACAACAAACTTACATAAAACCACCAAGGATTATAAATCCCTTGCCAGAATGATAAAAAAAACACAACAAAAATTGGAACAGTAAATTATCGCCAAGGAGGTGGAGGGAGGTGCAAAAAAGCCTACCAAATATAACTAAGTCTATCTGTAACCTGAAGATTTTGGAAGCTTCTTTGTGATCCTATGTTAACTGTCTGTTGATCGTGCTATATGTGAATCTCATATGTGAACAGAGTGACAAACGAAGAAGTCATTTAAAGGGTAGGGACAACAAAGTCATTAGTCGATGAAATAAGGAAGAGACAGGAAACTTTCTTTAGACAGGTGATAAGAAAAAAAGAAATGGCTCATTTAGTAAAGACAGGAAAAATTGATAATAAAATAAGTAGGATCCTTGACAATATGACATCATAGTTTCACAAGGGAAATCCAGCACAATCAATACTGTGCACTTAGAAACATGACGGATGGAGACCCATGATAGCCAACGCTATGAAGCATAACATAATATGATGACTGCATAAAATGAATTGCATATGAAACAATTTAGATGTAATTTAAATATTTTTAATCATAAATGAAGAGGTAGGGTACAGTTAGAAAAACGAAAAGTTCTTAAGAAATTCTTATATTTGTAGGTAGTGCCACCTATAAACTATCGACGGCTTTCCGATGTTGCTCCCAACTTGTTTAGGAAGCACCAGTACATTGTATCCAATGGTATGTATTTAGTATTTATTAAAATGAAATCAAACAGAAAATTAGACATACTGTAACCCAGACAAAAATATTTTTATTTTCCTGTCAGTCATAAAAACAATGAGTTTTTTTCTTGAGTAGTAAAGCTTACTTTTATCCTAATACCAAAGGACATTATTACTAATGACAAGGTACTTGTATTTTTGAGTATACATTAACTCTGGTACTTTTGAGGATAGCTTAACTCTGGTAGATCGGAAATGAAGGACAATAGGTGTCGTTTTTATTTCTGTATATTACAAATTACATACAGATTGTACGATAGGTGAACAAGTTCTGTGTTTGGATTTTACATCTTTTTAGAAAATGTATTTCAATTTTTAGGAAACAGAAAATAGATGGAAGATTTAGTGATTAAAGTATAACAAAGAATTTTCCGACTAGTTGGAAAAGCTACATAGAATTGTTCAATGAAGCCAATGACAAAATTTAAACATTTTATGCAAACATTTTATTATATTAAAATAATAGGTTGCAATCCCAATTCCAAAATAAGGTTTAAAATATTTCAGAAATGAGATATGCAAAGGAGAACATCTTTAAATATTAATTACTCTTGCAATGCATTACATTGAGTAGATCTACATTTTGTAGCTACAGATCATTGGCATGTTATATCTCTAAACCAGATAAAGTAGTCTCTTTCCTCAATAAACCTCTTGTATAGATTCCAGTAGCAATGGTGAAAGTGAAATTTAGTCTGGTGTCTGAACAGGAGAACATCTTTAAATATTAACTACTCTTGCAATGCATTACAATGAGTAGATCTACATTTTGTAGCTACAATCATTGGCATGTTATATTCCTACACAAGATGACATAGTCTCTTTCCTCAATAAATTTCTTGTATAGATTCCAGTAGCAATGGTGAAAGCGATGTTTAGTATGGTGTCTGCAAAGGAGAACATCTTTAAATATTAACTACTCTTGCAATGCATTACATTGAGTAGATGTACTTTTTGTAACTAAAGACATTTTCAGGTTTCCTTAAATTTGTTATACTGCGTTTTATGCAGTTTGAGAAGCTTTTTTCAGTTCTGTGACACTTGGCTACAAGGCAAGTAAATAGATGTCAAAAATGCTATAATGTTTTTAAAATTGGTTTAGAAAACCATATCATCAAAAGAATAGAGTTGAAAAGAATGATTAAGAAAACGAAAAAGATTTAGCTTTTAGGTTCACCAAAGGAAAAGTTAACAGTGAAAAAAGAAATTCTTAGATATAGAATGGAGGCATGGATTCTTCTCAGTCCGAAGACAGCCAATCAACAAATAAATAGAGGATTGAATGACAGGAACAGTATTAAGAAATAAAATTAGCAAGTTTTATAGACAAGGCCTTGTATTAAAAAAATATCTTTTTGTAACATGGATCAATACTGGCCTATATCAACCATACCATTAGCAAGTTTTCAAAAAGTTACAGCAAACTACTAAAATTTCCCTTCTTTTCAAAATAATACTTGAAAATACCATAAACCTGAAACTATTTTTTCCCTTTATCCAGATGTTCTTTAAAATTTAGACATTAAGATTATACTTTTAAAAAGAATTTTGCTAGATACAACTAAATAAAATAATTAAATCAATTAAA
>RDPX01000476.1:65378-90673 GCA_003991215.1 Morbakka virulenta
TTTCGGGTCATATACCAGAAGATGATTAGTACGACTTGCCCATTCAACAAGAGTGGTTCCATTCTTGCCATTCCTACTGTATCCCCATTCAGTGTGGTGGCTATTGAAATCACCAGCAAAAAGAGTGGGCTTAACAAGGTCTGGCATCGTCTGTGCACCAAGTTCAGCTGGGGGAGGTTTGTACACATTCACCACAGTAGTACCAGCTACGCGGATGGCAATCAATTCAGTGTCTTGTTGTGATGCACTCTTCATTAGTTTTTGGAATGGTACAGTGCGCTTAACAAAGGATGCGGCGCCATGCACTTTGCTCGCTATGTGGTCAGCCAAGACATAGCCTGGTAATTTCAGTAGTCTTTGGGTATCACAGTGTGTCTCCTGGAGGAGTATCACATCGGGTTTGTGGTTGAGAGTTAGTTGCTCAATCACAGTATTTTTGAAGGCTGTCAGGCCCTCGACATTTAGTTGTAGTACGCTGAGATTCATAATGGAGATTCGTTTGGATATCAATAGTAGATTGTCTAATGACACAGTTAGTTCACTGACTTGGCTTGAAATGTAGATTCAAGTAGACAGCTTAACAGGGAACACCGCGAGAAGGTTGTGTCATGTCCCCCTAAAATGGTAAATAACTAAGAATAATGATTAAGATGATGATAATGACTAAGAATAAAGTAGATATCATGGATCATCAGTCTATTACCATGTCAACCATTTCGGGCATTTAAAATCTAAATGGACATAACGACATGGCTGCCCAGCAGCACTGATCAGGTGCCACCTCCATGGAAAGAGTGGAGATGGAAGTGAATAATAGAAGAAAGCAAAGAAAAAGAAAATGTAAGATTCATGTAGCCGAAAGATAAAAAAGACACAATCCGTAGGAAAAAAAGAAGAAAATAGGGAAAATCATGGTAGGTAGAAAAAGAGTACATATGGATATATATACAATAGTTCTTGCATGGAATACTATTCTTACATTTAGGCAAGTGCTTTATCATCTTATCTTGTTCTTTATTTGTAACTTGATATTTCCAAATCTTGCTACTACATTTCAACCTTTGTCTCATTGACGAACTATGGTTTGTCTTAGACTCTTCTATTGATATTATCATGGGAAGTGTTCTTATGACCCTTCCTCGCTGGTACCAAATCAGTTTGCTGCATCTTTTATAACTGGCTTCACTCGACTTCTTCATTTTTATGTTGTTGTTGCTGGACGTTACAATAACTTTTTCTATGAAAGTTAGTTTGATGTCAAACGATAGGGACCTAGGGACAGAAAGACGCACTCACGTAAACGATAGGATTGAAATAATCGTACGAAATAAATGATAAATAGATATAATATATATATATATATCATCTCCTCTATCCATCTATCTCTATCTCTCTCTATCTATTTGTCTATCTATCTATATCTATGTATCTATCTATCTATGTATCTATCTATCTCCCTATCTATCGATTTATCGATCTATCGGTCTTCCCATCTCTCTCTCTCTCTCTCTCTCTGTACCTTTTTAGAATCATAAGCTAGATTTTCTTTGTCGGGAGACAGACAAAACTAAAACCTCAACTATTGTTGATAGGGAACTTTTCAGGAAATTTATATAAAACTTCTCACAAAAGCTACTGAAGTTAACTATGATATAAGAAAAAGTGTTATGGAGACACTCAGCAGTGTATTGAAGCTTTAAGTAGATACGTCATTTTGTATAAGTTTCTTAATGATTTACTGTAACCCTCTGTCAACAGGGAAGGAAAGTCACGTTGCACATAGCAATCAAGAGTCACAAATTGATGAAAANCTCTCTCTCTCTCTCTCTCTGTACCTTTTAGAATCATAAGCTAGATTTTCTTTGTCGGGAGACAGACAAAACTAAAACCTCAACTATTGTTGATAGGGAACTTTTCAGGAAATTTATATAAAACTTCTCACAAAAGCTACTGAAGTTAACTATGATATAAGAAAAAGTGTTATGGAGACACTCAGCAGTGTATTGAAGCTTTAAGTAGATACGTCATTTTGTATAAGTTTCTTAATGATTTACTGTAACCCTCTGTCAACAGGGAAGGAAAGTCACGTTGCACATAGCAATCAAGAGTCACAAATTGATGAAAATGATCGTTATATGAAAAGTCCAATAAGTGCTACCAGTACAACTAAAGCAATTCTAAAGGAAAAGGGTTCAATCAGAAAACTACTACTCTCTACCATTACAAGTTATCTAACAGCGAGACGCAAACTTGGAGAAGAAGAAATTGAAGAAATTGTCTGTCAAGAAACCATTAATGATCTAAACTCACTCCTTTTTACGGCAACCTCAGTAAATGATGAAGAACGGAAAATAATGACAGAAAAAGCTCTTGCTCTTATTTGTGAGATACAAGAGGATATTGAATCCAGTATGAAGCGCAAGCTAGACTGGGTAAGTTCCATTTCAATAGGGAACATTTAGGTATGAGTGGTTTTAACCATCACCTGTGGCTGTTCAATGCACACCTGTCTTGTACAAAGCTAACAATTTTTAAGAAAGCTTTTTACTACTGAAGTAATAAAATTAAATTTTAAGTTCAAGTAGCCTAATTATTTCCTTTCCCAGGTATGACCATCATGGCATTTTTCTTTCTTCTTTTTTATTTTTTCATAGTATTTTTGTTTGTTTTGCAAATTTTATGTCGACTTGGACAATTTGAATAACAGACAACAAGTGGTCGTACACATAGGCGCTTATATCCTAGTATCGTCACATTTTTTATTTTTTTCACTAAACTGACGATCGCTAAGATAGCCCGATTATAGATACATTCACAAATATTCATATACAGGTTTAAATTATTTTAATCATCGATGTTAACAATGATAGCACAATCTATCCGTTTCCCGACAAGCTCGTAATGAACTAATTTTAGTAATCCTTCCACTGATAGATTATATTGACTGGCTTGATTCAAAAGAGAAAATTTTTAATAGCGATATTGATTTTTAGTGATTACATGGCAAAATTCATATCGTAAGAAGATAATAATTGCTTAGTAAAGGAAGTGAGTACGTGGATACTAATAGGAGTCAAGAAGAAGTTTGAGATAAGATAGTGCTGCTTCGTTTCATTTATATCCAAGAAGGCACACATTTTTAGAATAGAGTCACAAAAAAGAACAAAGAATCCAAAGGACATGGTGGCAAGGTTAACAATAATACTAGAGTGTCTTGATTTCTGTGTGTGAGTGAGTGATAATAAATTAAAAAAAAATAAAAAAAATAATTATAAATGTTGATGATAATAATAATAGTCCTGGGTATGACGATAAACTGCATCCAGTTGTGGAGTGAGCGACGTGAGCGAATGAGGTTACCCTTTGCCACAACTATCTCCAGGTCACCCATGGGCAAGGTGTAGCACCTGTCAGCTTACTCTAAGACCTTGAAATACCGGGTTAACATCCGGCGGAGTTAAGTCTGTTCATATGGACATACCGCGTGGACATAAAAATTCTAGCTGGTGCCTGGTGCGGGATATCTAACCCCTTAGCAAGAAGGCTAAAATGCATCTGTTATCAAATGAAATTCAAACTAGAAATAAATCATACCGTATCGCCCGTCGCCCGGGTCAACAAGTGTCGCATCTCTCAGTGAGAAACCAGCTGAGATAAAAAAATCTACTACTGGAATGAACTCCTCGGAGAATGACCTACCAGGTAATCAGAACCAGGACGTCCCTAACCCTGATCCTGTAGAGACACAACCGAAAAAGTCTATTAAAGAAAAACGAATACGATGGACAAAAGAGGAGAATAAACAAGTTTTGAGAGCCTTTTTCATTGCACGGTCTAGACCGGTAGCTAATATAACTGAACAAACATATCTAGAATAGAGGAAAACAGTAGGAAATGAAATTAGACAATGCATGGACCCCAATAAACCAGGAAATGTACGTAGAGATTTAATGCGTAAACATAGGCTCACAGATGTTGAAATTGACCAAATTTGTAGGGATTTTGTACCCATACCTTCAGATAATAGTAGTGACAGAGTAGTAGCCATAGATGATCGTGACCACCTTGAGCGAGAGCTAGTTGTCAATGACCCTGTTCCGAACGAGACTGAAATTGATCATATGGTTCTTGAACTTCGAACCCCTACTGAAGCCAACCCTCAAATTGAAGATCGGGATACTCTAGACTTCATCGAAAACAACAAAGAGAAATTAGCAGCGATATGTGAGGATATACTGCGAGAACTTAGTATTACTAAGCAAACGCCCATTGAAGAAAGAGAACCACTCCCAAAATTGATAATTAATTGTAAAAACACCGCAAAGATTTAACTTTTTGACGTTGCTCTAAAGGAAATCTTGAAAGATGGAGAATATGATATGACCTCCTCTAACAATATTTTACATTCACCTACAAAAGCTGCCACTCTTGACATCGGTATTAAAATTAAGAAGAACAATAGAATACACACTAACAAACCTCTAAAATGGAAAGTAAAAATACAGAAGGAAATTGACTCTCTGGGGGAAGATATATCAATATCAGAGGAATTAAATAGAGGAACAAGAGTAAAAACCAGAAAAAATAGACGGATTAAAAAGAAATATAATGCCACAGACCAGCTGTCAATTGACATCAGTAAAGAAACTCTGAAGCAGCGAATACAAATTAAAGCTCAGCGATTACGGCGATATGATAAGAGGACTAAATTTTATAGACAAAACAAGACCTTCAAAACAGATGCCAGAAGGTTTTACAGGGAATCAGGCAAAAGTAAAATCGAAATAAAAGAACCCCGAGATCATGATAAGGTTGAAGAATTTTAGATGAAAATTTGGGGAAACAAAGAGAATTTTAATACTGAAGCAAGTTGGATAGAGAGGGAGGTAGAACAAATGGAAGAGACCAAAGGTCAGAAATGGACTGACAACAGCACTTGCAAAGTCCCGTAAGTGGAAATTCCCAGGTATAGACAAGATATCAAACTTTTGACTGAACTCCATGTCCGAAAACCATATGAAACTAGTTCAGTCTTTTAATAAAATCATGCTTAATCCTGAAGCCATATCACCCTGGTTAACTGAAGGAATTACTTATCTTTTACCAAAGTCCGAGAATATCCCAAATCTAAAAAATGTTCGGCCTATTACCTGCCTCACAACTACCTATAAATTTTTAACATCCATTATTACTAATAGAATGTATAATTTCCTTGAAAGCAATGACATTCTCTTCCATGAACAAAAATGGTATAAGCAAAACTCCTATGGATGAAAAGACCAATCAACAAAATGATTTTAGAAAACTGTAAAAAAAAGGTAAAAACCTCAGTACAGCTTGGATAGATTATCGAAAAGCTTTTGATAATATCCCCCATGACTGGATACTTAAAAATCTTCACATTTATAAGATCTCTCCCGTAATCTCCAACTTTCTCAAGAAAAGCATGATTAGTTGGAATATGCGTCTTCATCTTTCACATTCAACGGGTACTAATCAGTCCAATAACATCGGAATTAAACGAGAAATTTTTCAGGGAGACTCCTTTTCTCCCCTTCTATTTTGAATGTCTTTGATTCCTCTTTCTAATGAATTGAATAACACTGGATATGGGTATAAGGTCGTTGAAAAAATTATCAATCACCTTTTTATATTGATAATTTAAAGTTATTTGCCAAAAATGATCGTGAATTAGAAGGTCTCGTTATTACTGTTAAAGACATTTGTAACGACATTGGCATGGACTTTGGCTTGGACAAATGTGCCAAAGGGACTTTCCTTAAAGGCAAACTGTCTCAGACTTCATCCATAAATCTTGACATCAACACCACCACTAAAGCGTTAGATTCAGACGGAAATTACAAATATCTAGGATTAAAGGAAGGTAACGGCTCCAACCATGCCATTATGAAAGAGAAATCCGTAAAGAATATTATAGAAAAAATGAAAATAGCGCTAAAAACAGAGTTAAAAGCAAAGAATATGATAGAGGCTATTAACACGCTTGCGAATCCTATCGTCCAGTATAGTTATAACATCATTAATAGGAACATACTTGATTTGCAAAGAATGGATGTTAAAACCAGAAAATTTCTTACAACAAACATGTTACATCCCAAAGCAGATGTTGACCGCTCGTACTTGCCAAGACGCGATGATAGAAGAGGGTTGATTCAACTAGAACTGTCCTATAAAACCACCACTATAGGCATTAATAAATATCTGGACTCTACCTATGATTAGATGTTACAGCTCGTTTTTAAGCATGAAAATGGTAAAAAGTTTCATTCTATTTGTAAAGAAGCTAGAAAGTTTGCCAATGACTTTGAAATTGACCACCGAGAGCCTGTCGAACAAAACATTCCAGTAACAAGGCTGCAAAAAGTGTCAAATAGGAGGCTTAAAAGATAGGAAACCAACAGCTTTCTAATAAATGGAGCCAGAAAACTCTGCATGATCAGTATATTCTTCGAAGTCGCAACACTGATGTTGACCAAAATGCTACCCATCAGTGGCTCCGAAGTTCAAGTTTGAAGGCAGAGACTGAAGGATTCATAATCGCAGCTCTAGACCAAAGCCTTTTCACGAGAAATTACCAGGCAAACATATTACACAATGGTGCAGACCACAAGTGTCGATTCTGTGATCAATCCATAGAGACTATTGATCACATCGTCTCCAAATGCCCTGTACTTGCCCCTAGTGAGTACGTGAAATATCATGACCGTGTAGGACAATATATTTATTGGGAAATATCGCTACTATCAGATACCCGTACCTCCAAACTGATATGGACATAAACCTTCACCAGTCATCAACTCAGAGGACGTTACAATTCTTTGGGGTTTACTGATTAACACAGATAGGACTATCCAAGCCAACAGACCCGACATAGTAATTAAAGACCGAAAATCAAAAACATGCACCTTGATAGATATGAGTATACCAACTGAAAGAAACATTGGCGTGAAAGAATTTGACAAACTTAGGAAGCATAAGGACTTGGAAATCGAAATTCAAAGAATGTGGAAACTAAAAATCACAACAATCCCCGTGATAGTAGGTGCATTAGGGATGATAAAAAAGGCACACCAAAATATTTAGACAAAATACCTGGGGAACTGCAACTTTAAAACATTTAAAACATTGTTATAACTAGTACAGCTCATATCTTACGCAAAACCCTTTCAATTCAAATACTGAAATAATTTTTTATCTGTTCTCTCTAGATAATTTTATACTTTCTTTTAATATGAACTTTTAAATTAAAATTTTTAAATACTATTTTAACATATTTCTATACTGATATTTTACTGAATTTGTCGTTTTGCTAATTTTGATGATCGTGTTATGTATTCTTATACTTGCTTCTTATACTTTGTAAAAACGGTTCTTAAAAGCTTTGTTTGCCACAGGCCACTGAAAGTGACCCGGTGAACAATTGTATCAAATAGCTAACTTTATGAAAATGCATAAAAAAAAAATAAAAAAATAATAATAATAATATTAATGATAATAATAATAACAATGATAATAATAATAACAATGATAATAATAATAACAATGATAATAATAATCATCATCATCATCATCATCGTAGGTTGCAGGACGTTAGCTTGTTTTCATCACTTTTAGAGTGCATGGCAAGTTCAATTCCCAAACTGCCTGACCACACAAAAAACCCCCAAAGGTGTCACTTGCTTCAAACACAACATTATTGATGAAAAGATTTTTATTTTTCTAGGATCAAAATAGAAGAACAACCTACCCAAAACTGTATTACATCAGCAAACAGTTAAAATTAGCACAGACATTAAATGACACCGTTGAGACGAAAAAGGAAAATTTGAGTGACACTGGCTACACAAAACGCTTGATAGGAAGTCCTATCAGAAGACTGCTGGTGCCAGGTGTACGAGGAGAAAGAATTGCAGAATCTATTACTTTTTCAAAGACCCTTAATGATTCAGTAGACAATGTTCAAAGAAACACTATGCAGACAGAACCTGCAAGACTGGGAAGTCACATCAGTAAGTTTCCATTATAAAAATCCTAACTGAAATTAATGGGTTTAGTTCTTTACTTTCATATATTACATATACCATATGTTAATGAATGTAGAATAATATAAATTGTGTAATTTCTAAGAAGATATTGGTAACAATACTCTTTCTTTATTTCTTTTTAGTTTTCTAACATTGACAATTGTAATTATTAAATTATTATAATTACAATTTAACAATGAGTATTTCAAAGGCAAAGGTTCAAGCCTTAAATTTGTTTAACTTAATAGGTAAAAATATCCCCAGGAAATTGTTTTATTAATAGAAAAAACCAACACAGGCCATAGACCTACCCAAAGGTTTAGTAAATCTAATTTAATTTCAAAAAATCACTGAAAGTTTCAGGTCATTTCTATGTCTGGATCGTTTTGCTGGAAAATTTCGTCGCAAGCAACCAACACAGATTTCTGCGAGCAATATATTTATATAAATAAATAAATATATATATATATATGTTTATCACCTGGTTTGGTTCCCTTTTTACTGTAAAATAATAATGAATAATTTTTACTTTGAATGATAAGCGGAATGAAATTTTTATCACCAAGACGTCTGCCTGATTTAAATGATGTCATTCCCCAAAATGCTGACGACAGCAAAATTTTGGACTTTATTTATCAAAAGGCTTTTTTCTTTCTATAAACGACATTCATCGGTAATCTCTATGCAAAAAAAAAGTCCCTAGCTCTTTTGTTCTAATTTTAAACTCGGGATAGATATTATACCTAGGTCTTAAACATACATAAAAAGTCCCAAGTGTGCTAAGGTTAAAAAGGTATTACTTCTTGGTTAAATGAAAAAGACAATCAGGAATAAACAAATGTAAGCTGAGTGAAATATTAAATATGGTTTGACAAAGGACATTGCTTTAAGGACAATTTTATCATTTCATTGCACCAACATCATCTATTAATATGAAGAAGAAAATATAATAACCAATAGATAAGGTAACCAGTTGTTTATGAGGACTTGAGTGCTGGTGTGAAGTAGGTATCCCGTTTTCCCTAAAGATTGCTTAATAGAATAGAAAAGCTTCTGCTTTTTGTTCACAGACCAAAAGTCATTGGGAATTGTATATGTCAAAAATAGTAGTAAAAAACTGCTTTCTGTGGAAGAAACATTGTGGTGTAATTTGATTCAAAACAGGTCCAACGATGTAGCATCTTCTTTCATTTTCATTCTTCAAGACCAGTCTGACTCTATCAATTTTTATTAACAGTTTTTACTTGATGTTTTCACAGCATTTCAAAGTTAATACTAGAAGCTACATTATACCCGTATTACAAGCAATGCTGTATAGAGCAGTTTTGTATTCGAAATAAGTCCAACAATGTAGCATCTTCTTTATTGACCATATATTTCGAATATTTATTTATCCATCATCAGGTCTAAAATAAAACAGTACAAACAGTTAAAATCACTAAAACATTATTTACATAGTCCACCATTTCATACATACACACTATACAAATGACATTAACTTTGAAATGCTGTGAAAACATCAAGTAAAAACTGTTAATAAAAATTGATAGAGTCAGACCTGGTTTGGTTTTGTCAAAGCGTAAGAGATTATTCCTATCTAGTTTTCATTACCATGTTAAACTTTTTCTAAACATTCGATACAATACAATTTCTTGTTTTTTTCTTAAATTACAGTATGTTATTTCCTTCATAAGAAAGTTAATTAATTTTCTAAAGCTTCTAATTACTCGTTGTGATTTCGTATTCGGGTATAGGATATAAATTGTATTTTTGCACTTGCCCTACCATTTCTAAATTAATATCAAAGCAATTTTCAGTAAAAAGGTGTCTGAATTATTGTTTTTTATTATATCACACCTACGTATAAGGATACCTAATAACTTTTCATCAATTTTGATTTTTTCCAAAACAAATTGTCTACTTTGGAGTTGATTCACATAGGCAGTATAGGAGTTTTTACCAAAATCTTCAAATAGATTTAATCGACCCTAAAAACATGCAGTTAGCATATAATTAAAGATCTCCACAAATGACAACTAGAGGCCGTCAAGTTAAAAATATGATAGAGACTATTGGTAACCGACAAGTTTGAAAAGGGACAAAATATATGAAATTAAGTACCTACTGTTTTGTACTACTGTAAAACACAACTTTGTTGAATAAACCTGATGCTGTTTTAAAACACTGAGGTTATTTTTATATTATTATGTTATATTACATTATATTATATTGTATTATATTATATCATACTATATTAAATTATATTATATATATTATATTTTATCATAATATATTATATTATATTTTATCATAGTATAGTATAGTACAGTATAGTATAGTATAGTATAGTATAGTATAGTATGTTATATTATATTATAGCATATGCCAGTTGTTAAATTTTTGTAGAAGTGACATCTAAGTTATTATGTGTCAAATAGAGCTAATATCTTTTTTTCTTGATTTTGCTTTGTGCAGTTTCCAAGACCCAAGGAGTGAGCAAATTTGGAAAGATGTTCATAAAATGGACTTCAAAAACACCCAAGTACGATATGGACTATCTCTTGAGAGAAGAACATCTACATAAACAGAGACAATATGAAGAGATGAAGTTAAAATCCTTAGAAAAACAGAGGATTTTGAAAAATGGAAAGGAAAATAGTTACTGCCTAAAGCTTCACGATCTCAATCGAACCTGCAAACATATCCAGAAGCAACATGCAAAGTCTCCACAATTTATTAACAAAAAAACTGGTACCTTACCTCCAT
Source organism: Morbakka virulenta (assembly GCA_003991215.1). NCBI lineage: Eukaryota > Metazoa > Cnidaria > Cubozoa > Carybdeida > Carukiidae > Morbakka > Morbakka virulenta. The sequence goes on from RDPX01000476.1 coordinate 76,190, forward strand.
TGAAATCAGTATCAAACAAAGGAATACCTCTACAATCGGAAACTGTATTAACAAGCACTCCCTTACCAGATATAAGTTACTGCAGTCGTCATGACCAGCATATTCTAAGCCCACCTCCCCCACCAAATACAGCTCAAGCATACTATAGGACCGATATACCACAACAGTCTGGAACATAACAAACACATCAATTTAGGATAGACGTATTTAAATATTATTATTCCTTTGCTGTCATTCTATAAATGTTAAAGTGAAAAAATAGTAAAATGTAATTTTTGACTCTGATACTGCTTTGCACTCAATCACACTGTAGTTTTGTTTATTGTAAAGATATTCTCTGTTGCTGGGTAACGCAATAATCTACCTTGCGTAAATTTATATAAATAATGTAAAAGTGGAAACTTATCAGAATAATATATGGAAAAAAGTAGATTCCATCACAGAATCATCTATGTTAAAAGAAAAAACACTTGACCACAAAGTCTAAACTGAGTAATTTCGTTTCGAAATCATTATACCTTACGTTTTCACAGCTCCAACAGCTAATGCTTAAATATGCAAGCAATATTTTCATGATATTTTCACATTTTAGACCTTGGTCAGAACCAAAGATAATTTGGATGTTTAAATACAGGGCATTTTAATACAATATGAAGAAATGCAAATTTTCAAAAATTTTTGTAGATGAAGTTTAGCTCTTTCATCTGTTTTTTTCTACGTTTGTTGAAGTAAAACGTTTGCATTTAGTAATTTTATGAAATCCCACAAAATTTAATTGGGAGTGAATGATTACAGTTTTATTCAAAGATTTCATACCAATGATGTACACATAGTAAATATATGTAAGATAGAAAATTATTAACATTTTAATTTATGTTTACACTGCTATATATAGCAGTGTTTTGACATATTACCCTTCTAATTTGTTATTTATTTCAATGCACAATTCTAAAACAAATAGACAAAAAAGTTCGCAGGAAAATAAACCAAAATTTTCATTTTTAAGAGGGTACCTAATACTATGCTTTTTATACTAGTATATCCGACATAAATATTAGAATATTTGTAAGTTGCTAACTACATTACACTTCAGGCGACAAAATCCAACCATATTTAACGTTTAAACTTTACGAAGAAAACACAAACATTACAGCTGAAGAAAACGAAGTCTGTCAAAACGGGAAAAAAAATCACATTGGCCACTGGACAACTCAGTAAGAGCAAGTTTGGCAGTCAGGTAATACGTGACCAATATTCATTAACCATTATTCTTCTGTTAAGCCTGGTGAAGCTGCATCTATTTCAACGAGGCTTGTTTTTTTATTTTTTCGAGATCTTTCTTTTTGAGCTTTCCTGGTACCAGATGGATTTGTGGAATCTATTGTGACTTGTTTTCCCAGATGCTAATTTTTATGCAGTTTGTGTCCTTCATCGTATTAAACCTTTTTGTAAATATAGACGAGAGAGGGTTAGCATTGACTTCAAACAGAAGTACACGAAAAAAATGCTCAAGAAGAAATGCATCAATGAGAAACTCATGTCGGCGGGATTAAACTCCTTATAGGCAAAGCCTATTGTCATTGTCTGTTTGACAGCTGCTTAAGTGACGTAGGATGCAGATAAAGAGATTTTTTTGGCCTGTTAAGGAAGCTAGTAAGAGCATCCAAGTCCATGCTGCCTTACTTGTTATGGGCGACTTGAGTGTAAGGATATAAAGTGACAATGCTGGTAAAGAATACAGAGCAATAAAACAAAGATATCTATAATTTTGAATTGTATTTGGGGAAAAGTTTGCACTCAGGAATTGCACCTGAGGATTGAAAGCCGAATAATAGTACAACTGCCAAAAACAGCTAATCAAACAGGCTGTAACAATTTGAGAGGCGTAATGATCCTTTTACTAAGCAACAAGATTCTTAGTAGACTTGTTCTGAACAGAATTATTAGATTAGTAAACCAGAAACTGAGGCCAATCCAGACCGATTCCATGACAGGAAGATTTTGTACGTATTCTATCTTCACACTTGGCCAGATCAAAGAGCAGATTTATAAATAGAATGCCACAGTCTACACAAATTTTATTGACTTTACAAAAGCTTCTGACGGTGTGCATAGAGCAGCACTGTTGAAGATACTTTCATTTTGTAGTATCCCAGACAGAATTTTTTCATCAGTAAGATGTTCAATTCAGACTTCCATGTAAGGGTCATATTTGGAACTGAATTGACAGCCAGCTTTCAAGCAGATAGGAGCACACAAATCCACTTTGCTTTTCTCACCCTTTTTGATTGACTGATGAAAGAAACCACAAAGAAGTCAAGTCGAGGACTATTATAAACACTATTCTCTGAAGCACTGGAAGATCTCATTTTTTCAGATGATATAGCACTATTGCCACAATGGTATCAAGACATCCAAGCAAAGTCAGATGACCTTGATTCCTTAGGATAATATATTTGTTTAAGCACAGTTTCTGAGAAGTGCAAGATCATGAAAGGAAATAAAGGAGGACATCAAACATTTACCATCAACAGTGATAGAGTAGAGGAGTTGGATGGCTTTGTGTACCTTGGTAGCAAAATAGCAGTTTATGCGGATTCAGGGAAGGATATCAAGGAACGAATCTCCAATGCAAGGTGGGGGTGGGAATTTTGTGGCGACGTAACTGAAATTCTACCATTACCATTTTCATTTATGAAAGCAATCACAAAAGCGTGAAGAGCAATGTCCTTGGAGTCCTGTTGTACGGCTAAGAATCTTGGAAGATGACTTAAAACATCTTCACCAAACGAAAAGTCTTTCGGACTAGATGTCTTCGCAGAATATTTAGCTTCTTTAGCCCAACACAGTATTAAACCGGAATCTCTACCAAAGAACTGTGAGAAGCCCTCTTTCATTTGACATCAGACGCCGACCATTGCTTTAAATAAGACATTTCCTTGGCTGAAAAAAGAACAATTTTAAAGTTTGCCATTCAATGGATGCCTGTAACAAAGCGGGGAAGAGGACGACTAAAGAAAATCTTTGAGATGGTCGGTGGAGAAAGGAATAAAGATAAAAGAAAAAACTTGAGACACGGTACAGATATGGGCAAAGGACAGACGGTATTTGTAAACTCTGGTATAAACCTTACGTAAGGCGAAGAAGATTAAGAAAGTAATAAAAATTGAGGGAAAGTTAACATAGATTTTAAGAGTTAATAAAAATTATTAAATGAAAAATGTTCAAACACACTATTGTCAACAAAAAGCAACAAAAGTCGATTACTTGGGGGTTTTTAAAAGTTGATTGATATATTTGGGGACGAAAATGCCCTGACATGACCACCGTCCTTCAAAAAAGGCAACTATTTCCTCTCTCTGGTTCTACTTCAATTATCATAGTTTTTTTAAAAAGAAAAACACACTTTCTCTCTCAGTAATATCCTTTTTATACCAGGGAATATATTTATTGATATTTTTCTTTTGTGGTACCATTTCTTTGGCAAACTTTCATATTATATCACAATATTGTGAAAAGTGATATTTAAAACTTGGTTGTCTTCCTGCTGGGGTGAAAAATAGCTTGTTTTTAAGTTGTGGTGTGAAGGAATTTGCTATGTACACATTTCTAAGTGCAGAGTAGTGAGTAGTTACATGGTAGATTTCGAGAGGATTTGGTCTTGTTCTTAACCTGGATCTTATCTTAGTAGAAACTAATGCTATCTTATAGCAAAGACAGAAAAAAACAACATACCTATTGACTTTAACAACGATCCGACTCGCAATAACTTGTAAATGTCTGGTAGAGACAACTATCCGAGATTCGCAAGGGATATTATTTAGATCAAGTCTGCAGCAGTGAGAAAACTGGACTTTCACTTTTGAAAATTTTCATCAAGTTTTCTTGTTGCTTAATGTGTATTACAAGCTATTGATGATTAAAGTTTTGTTAGCTGCTTTGCCTAGAAGAGAGGAGCTTTGAACTTATATCACTGGGATATTCAAGAATAAGCTTTGTTTCAAAGCGAAAGCCGCCAGCCAGCTTTTTGTGACAAACAAAAGCAAGAGGAAGATGTGGTTTAGGTCTGAAATGGTTCAGGTCTCAATAGGTCCCTTCTTTCTTACAGTGTTTGGAGCAAGGATAAGATATATTTTAGGGGGGACTGCACAGCTCAATCTCATATATTTACCGCAAATGTAATTTGTTTTTCTTCTACCAAGTACTTCTAGTGAGGTTGACTTTGAAGAACTGTCCTTTTTTTACATTTATGGCGCAACCTTGGGTGTAGAGCCTGAAAGAGTGCTTCGAGATGGTTTCAAGCATGATCCACACTGCAAACAATAAATTGGTCCATGATATGTTCGGCTAGTATTGTTCAAGTGATGTTGTTACATTTCATTTACTTTATGAATGGTCGCACTTTAATGATGTTTTTTTACATATATGAATGGATAATAGCAGGAAAAAGACAGCACGTTTTGACTTTTGGACGTAGTAGTCAGCCACAACAACAGCGCTTTTTTCTTTTTTTTTCAATGGTTAAGAACCATAGAAGGTGTGAGGCCACTAAATGTATCGAACTACAAAGAAACGACAGAGAAGAAAAGTCCACAGAAGACAAAAAAAGGTTAAGTAAGGAGATAGGAATTAACCGTAGACTTAAACACTTAAGTCATATGATGAAAGAAACCACTCAGGTCCCAAAGAGTTTCACAGTCTTGAAATCCGAGGGTAAACACTACAGTCAAAGAAAGATTTACTACAACAAGGGACAACAACTGCGTTGAGATGAAGACATTAAGAGAAATGAGTCACAACAGATGCAACAAACTCAGCTGGTACCAACGAGGAAAGCTCATCAGAATATTTTCCATAATGATATATATAGAAAAGACAAACACTAGCCAAATTGTGTCGATGAGAGAAAGTTTGAAGAGTAGTAGCAAGATTTAGATCAATTACAAACACGTCTTTGAATACGATCAAAAACATCAAGATAAAATGACGGAGCATCTGCCTAGATATGGCAACTATCCAAAAATCTATCATTCAACGAGGGATGGTAGATTTGTAAATACAACAAATGGCCTCAGGTGTAACTTGATTTCTAGAAAAGCACAAAGAACCAATCCTTTTAGAGGCAGGCTTGCCAATAGATTGAATATATGAACCCCAAGAAAGATCTATAGAAAATGACCAATCCAATAAAAGGTCATTTTTGATAAACATTCCTCAAGAGAAAAGGTAGTCTCACCGGGGTTAACGTCGGAACAAAATTCCATGAATATTGGATGAAGATAACGGGTTAGATTTGTATTAAATGACGTTGGCCGCATTGAAAGAAACCAGCTATTTTCTTTTGCATTCTCTAACACCGTAAAGGTCAGATTTTAAAGCTTCTGGAAGTTTGATTTGTTTCTGCTGATTTGCCTTGTGGTCAATGTCAGAGTACAGGGTAATGTCCAGCATAAATATTGATAAACTAAAGCAAACTACATAATCGTTCTTTGATGTCAAGAAAGAAAAGATTTGTGGCTAGAATAGAATTTTGAGGAACGCCATAATTAATGGAATACTCATCAGATCTGACCCCATCAAAGGTGACACACATTTCATGATCTGAGAGAATAGCTGAAGGATTCCAAAGACCCTCCTACAAATATCATAACCAGAATCGTTATGAAGTAAGACAGCGTGACACACCTTATCCAATGGCTTATATCAACTGCTATAGCTCTTCATTCACCAGACTTATAAAAAAACTATAGATCTCTTCCCTTATTAAAGTCAAAATGTCACCAGTGGAGTGATATCCTCTAATCCCTACTGAACATCAATAAAGGGGACTACGTTTTGTAAGAATTCTACCAGTGCATTGTTGATAAGTCGTTTAAATATCTTTTTTATGACAGAAAAAAGAATTATAGGTCGATAAGTGCTATCAGATGGATCACTTGCAATTTTGAAGACATGGAAAGGTAAAAAAAAGACTCTGATAGACGAAAGTTTATAAGTTTGGACACCAAAGAAAATACCTCAGATGCACACTCTGTTAAATCAACTACCGAAATCAAATCTGGACCACGAGCTTTAGGTTGATGAAGTTCATGAATTATTTTTGCAAAGAACTTTTGATTTACAACGACAGAGTCAAAAATCTGATCAGCTTGTCAAAGGAATTCTGGCAGAGAAATACCAATGTTATTAAGAGAGTAATTTGTGAAAAACAATCTACCAAAAACATAAGTCGTTTCTCTAAAGGATTTCCAAATCTTTGAGTAGAAAAAGTTGTAAAATTGGTTGGAATAGAAGGTAAAATTTCAACCTGAAAATTTTCCAAAAATCACCATGGAAGGTAGTTAAAGTATTTTATTTATGATTGAAATAAACATTTCAGAAATGATCAAAATACAACCAGCGATCAATTTTTGCATAGTCTATGGAGACAGTTAGTTTGGAAACAAATAATAGTCTCTTGTTTTAACTCATTGACAATAATTTTGGTTGTGCACGCACTTTTAATAGTGAATCCCATTTTGCACCTTTGCACCCTTTAATTCTAAAATACAGTTCAATCTCATTTGCCTTGATTGACTATGAACATTATTTCTTGCAAAGCCCTGGGGCAAGTTTTAATCTATTGGTGGTCAATGTCAAGAAAACACAAATTAGTTAATGTGGAATCAACACAGGAAACTCCATTTAAAACAATATGCTTTCCTTCCCTCGACTCTACCGAAATTAATAGATTTAGCATTCATTCTTTAAATTGTGAGTCAAGGAGAAATGAAGAAGTGAGTAACTGAACATCGTCACCAGTGACAGTATTGTCCAGGAAAACTTTTGACTTTTTACATTGCTTCAGGTAAAATTAATAGTTTAAATGATCAGAAATCGAATTGAAGTAAGACTAGCCAGGCAATTTAAATCAAACGTGGTCATAAAAGCTAGGATCGGACAAAACTGGCAAGCATTGGTATATATACAATAACAAAAAATCGTCATAATGATTTATGTATATATATATACAGCAATATATTGTACTAATATGCTTCACATAGCTGTCAATCAACGAACAGTTTTTGCCTTACTTTTATCCTTCCATGCCCTTCCTAATAAATTGATAAATATATCTACTTATTTAAAATGTTTGCAATAGTGTTTACTTCTAACAAACCATTTCTAGTATAATATATTTTTTTAAGAAATACTGAAATCTAATCCGTGAGAATGAAGAAATGTCTGTTTCCAAGAGATTGTTAACAGTATGTTTGGCTGAATTGGAACTGAAACATGTTTCCCATATTGAAAAATCAAAAAGACAGCATTACGTCTATGACTAACCTCAACAACTTTCATCCATCTTTAGTATTTATTGCTGAAGAAGAACAGGATGGTTGTTTATCATTGCCAGATATCTTAGTAGAAAATATACCTACCTTTTTAAGACCAGTGTCTTTCGAGTCCCAACCATCAAGACGTACGGTGGGACTCAGCTAAACACAAAAAGTAGTCACTTTTTGTTTGCTCTCTATCCCTTTGTCATTTTTCAATATTGATAAAAACATTTAATAATCTTTTATGTTCAGTAAGTATAATAGCAACTTTTTCTGCCAAGCAAAGATAGCACATTTTAGAGTCATTTTTGTAAGGCAATGCACAGGTGCTATGCTCCATACTAGGTTAAATTCTCTGTTTTTGCCTTGCTATAACAGATACTTTTTGATGGTTCAGTGTCCTTTCTTTATTTTTCCTATGAAAATGAACTTGTATTGTTGTTGTGGCGGGATTTAAATTGCCCCTCGCTTGAGCCATGGTATGTCTGAGTTGCATTTCCATGGAAGAGCTTAGTTTTGTATACTACATTTTTTGCTAAGTATTCTGCTTTCAGGAGATGATTCTCCTTTTCTCGGGAAATGCATGCCTTTTTGTTGTTTTATATTGTTTTTAAGATTTTGGATTTACTACCTTTGATAGTGTTTGCTAAATTTGCCATGTAACAATAGCTTATCTTCAAGGTATTTTGGTTAAAAGTTTTGTGATATTTGTGGTCTGATTTAAAGTGTTTTTTGACAAGTGTTAGAAAGATCCTACCAAACTTGGTCTTTACACTTCGACTGAAGAAATATGTATTTTATTTGAATAATAGATTTTTTTAGAGTGTACAATTTTCCCCCGTACAAAAATTATAAAATGTATGTGATACTAGCTACAAGTTTAACCGTACTGATTGACAAGTATGGCATCAAAACAAAAGGCAGTTTTTTCTGCTACAAACTTTGTAAAGCTTAAAATTATAGCCTAAATGCAATGTAAGAATGTAAACTATGCCAATTCATAACATTTGTAAACAGTCTGTATGTGTTCAGTTTTTCAATTTCTATCGTACTAATTTCTTGAGTTTCAAAAGTTAGTAAAAATAACCAAAATAAGGAAACAACCAACACTTCAATCAATAGAAATTCTGCAATAACTTATGCAGAGCCTGATAATGTAGCTAGAATGCTTTTAAGCCTCTCAAGGGAATTCAAACAACCAGAAACACAGCAAATACACAGGCCATGTTTGAAGACCATGTTCGCTGGGGCTGCCTTGCTGTCTGATGTCTATTGGACGGGAGGAGCCAAGTGCTAAGAAAGTAAGACAGTTCTCATGAAGGGTAGTAGTAAAAGTCACCAGCAGGTAGGGATCCTTGTGGTTTATCAGCCATGTTGAACCAAAACTGTGAACATTCAACTTAAAACCCACTGTATCGATTTTTCTTAGTAAACAAGGGCAAAATCATATAAAAAAGAGCTTATCAATAGAGTCACAGTAAAAAGAAGAGGTCATCTCCTTGTGATGGGAGTTCTTTTGAGAAACAACAACATCAACTTCTTCAACAACAGCAGCAGCAGTTTGTTCTTCATGAGGGCAAAGAACATTCTGCCCTAATTAATCAGTTATTGTTCACATCAAGATAAAGCTGTATACGTTCATCAAGAGCAGGTAGAAGAATTTTAGGTTTTATTGAGATTTCTATGGTGTCAATTTTTTAATCAACCAACAACAAGATGATGAAACAAAAGAGCTTATCGACAGGAGACCTAAAATCAAGTATCCGAACGGGAGAACAACAAACTAGAGTGGTCAATCAAAACATCAGTCGTATCGAACAGCATTACCCAGCTATTGTACGAGATATGGCTCACTATGTTGTGCGAACGGCAAAGCTTCGAGATGTGGGCGATGTCTTACACACTAGTCTAAGACAGTATGCAAGTGAAGAAACACCAGCATTGAAAAGTGGAATTGCTGCTTTCTCAGAATGCTTTGCAGCAGTGCAAGATCACAGGAATTCATTGGTAAACAGGTATGGCTGTTTTGTGTTTTAGTCAGATATTATCTTCAAATATAATTTACAGGTTGGCAATCAAGTTAACTATATCTGCCAAACCCAGAGCTGCAAATGCGCATGATCTATCGATAGCAATTATCATTTGACCATACAGACTGGGACAGTAACTCAATCGGGAGCCTATAAATATGACCGTAGGGTATTCTGTCTTTCGCCCTTGCGTCGGTTAACAGTTAAAAAGAGAGTTTTGACTGCGTAAATCGTTGCATTTTTTCTTTAATACAGCTGAACATACCAAGATACCCTACTCATTTTTAATATGACAAGTTAATTGTCTTTATTTTTAACTTGGGGTTATATGTTCGTAGGAAAACAAAACCCTATTCAAACGGCACTATCTATACATTTGAGCAAGCAACAAAATTCGTCGTAGACCAATGACAGAAGTTAAGCTAAAGTTAATGAATATAAGCCCTTCTAAAAGTAGGATTTTTACCTTGTACACGAAGGTAAATTCTGTGTATATGGTAGCCGCAGACGGTACCCTTTACAGAAAGTGTGTTGCTTCTGAGGCCTGTATGCTTTTGGGAAGGGAAAAACGGTATCATCTAGACCAACTGACATAATATACTGTTAGTGAATATGCCATATTCACTACTTGTATTAGAGAGCTGTACCTATTATATTGCAGATACCTAGAGGGTTTTTATTCTCTGTTTTTTATCTAATGGCTCAAACTATAATACTTGTTGTTTATAAGCTGCAAAGAAAGCCTGTTAACATATCAATTCTAAAATGCCAACTGATGACCTTGTGAAGTATGTTAGTAATGGTTGTGAAGGACAGAATAAAGCCTTTAAAAACTTAATATATCTCTGTAATTGTATAACAGGGTCCGTTCATGTCAAATCAGCAAGTAATGATACATTTTGACACTTATCCCAGGAATGGGTGATTTTTTTTACTGATTTGACCTGTTAATAACACAAGTACATCTGCAAACTTTTTTCAAAAATTCTGTACTGTTAGAAGTCATTGGAACTCAAACATCAACATAATACACCCAAACTTCCTATTGTTGCCATTTTGAATTGCATTTAGATTTTCAGCCAAGTAAAAATATTTGAATTTTCCTCTGGTGATTTTGCTGACATAAACTAAACCCTGTTATACAATTACTTTAATCTGTGCATAATCTAAATATATAGTCAAATTAACATTGCCTCCAATTATTCCACCCTGTTGAACAGTTAAATAATTACAAGAGTTGCATTGGTACATATTTGGTTTCCAATACTTCAATTTCAACTGAACCAAATTGGACCAGATTTTTAATCAAGTGTCTTCATGTCATAAAGATTGTTTTGCTACGAGACTGAGATGGTTTTTTTCTTCTATTTGAATATTGGTTCTTTAAACTTCAATGAATTTTTATCAACTGAATTTCTGAGACACCTTTTATACTATTCTAATTCAACAGGAAAAAAATCACAAATACAGTTTTCAGTGATCTTTATTACACATGTGTTAGCATAAGAGCTAGAATTGGAACAGGAAAAACCTTGCCTGCTTAAAGTTGTTCACAAAAAGCATATTTCCTAATGCTCTCCTTGACAGTTTGAATGTCATTCTCTTTCAATTTATACTGACCCACAGTAACAGTCACAGTTGGCATTATTTTGCAGGTGACTTTGGAATCTTGGACATAGCAAATATAGTCCATGTTGGTCATGAAAAAGGCCTTGAAGAGTAACTTAAGATTAACCAGAACATCATGTTTTACTGTACCCAGTTCCAGTACTAGCAGGATAACGAAGAAGAAAATGAACCTGTCAGACAAATATGTCTTCTCTGTGTCAAGGGCATCAGTGTACAGCTGAGGCAACCCCCCTGACAGCATAATATCAAGTGTTCGTTTTTCACAACATCCACCTGTTGGATCCATCTCTCAAAGTCAAAGGATCCAGTTCCATTTAAAGAGGGAAACAATACAGTTTATAGACAACATTGTAAGGACTGTCCTGTCCTCCACATTGGAGCGTAAAACTGTCCATGGGTCAAAGACAAAAAGAATATAAGAGAGCTGTTCAAAACGTTAACACCAAAAGCCATAAAAAAGTGGAGCAATGCTGGGAAAAAATAATACTTTCGACTGGAAAAAATAAAAGATTCTTGACAGGGAAGTAAATAATACAAGAAGAGAAATAAAAGAAACCACCCATTTCCTACAGCACAGCAATGGCATCAACAGCATATCTTACACTCTTCCAGAAATATGGCTTCCAGCATTACAGAAAATAAGCAGAACAAACACAAGATAAATATGGTTCCACTCTTCAAAACAATTTGGTCCCTATCACCAAGGACATCCACAATATTAAAGTACAAAATAGCTGTGCCTAATTACTTCAGTAGCCTGACAATGGAATAAGTATTTCTTGAAACATAGCTCAGAAATGACTTGCAACATGATAAATACCCTACATCAATGGCTTCCACTGAGTTCACAAAATCAAGAGTTTTTAGGATTATTAGTGTAATTAAAAAGTCCTATTCACCATTGGCATTGTACCATTTCATTTTTTACTTTAGATTTCTTAGTATTGACCAACTTAAAGGAAATGCTTTTCTGGTCATTCAATGACTAGTCTGAAGGATCTACCAATAAAATATCTCAACTTTCTGAAGGCTTTAACTATGGCATATACCTTCTTTACCACAGATAAATGTTTCTTTTCACTGAAGTTTTAGAATCTTGAAAAGACTACCCATATATTCTGATTAAGTGTTGCTACTGTAGCAATATTGGAATCATCAGTTCAAAGAAGCAGGAGGAGGGGGGGGGGAGTGAGTGAGTTATGNCAAAAAGGTGTCAACAGAGACCTGGTGAAGGATAGGATAACTTGGAAGTCAATTTCAAGAAATTGTCCAACACATGCTAGCATGTAAACCGGACGTTAAACCGAATATGATGATGATGATGAAACATAGCTCAGAAATGACTCGCAACATGATAAATACCCTACATCAATGGCTTCCACTGAGTTCACAAAATCAAGAGTTTTTAGGATTATTAGTGTAATTAAAAAGTCCTATCCACCATTGGCATTGTACCATTTCATTTTTTACTTTAGACGTCTTAGTATTGACCAACTTAAAGGAAATGCTTTTCTGGTCATTCAATGACTAGTCTGAAGGATCTACCAATAAAATATCTCAACTTTCTGAAGGCTTTAACTATGGCATATACCTTCTTTACCACAGATAAATGTTTCTTTTCACTGAAGTTTTAGAATCTTGAAAAGACTACCCATATATTCTGATTAAGTGTTGCTACTGTAGCAATATTGGAATCATCAGTTCAAAGAAGCAGGAGGAGGGGGGGGGGAGTGAGTGAGTTATGGTCCATAGATATTAGTATAGCCTTTTCAATTTTGCCTTTAAAGAGTCAATAGTATTCTTAAGAAATGCAAGATCCATTGTGAATAGTATACAAAATGCTCACTACCCTGCCTTGAGATTTAATATCATGTGGATCTGCAAGTTCCTTCAAGGGTTTCAGTCCTTCCCTTTTGAAAAACTAAAACCAAGAAGCGAAACCTCTTTGACAGAAATGTTGCTTTTACTTCCATTGAAAGATAAATGAAACTTCTTTTCTTCTGGAGAAAATATTTCAGAGTTTGGTCATTTTTTCTCTTGACTGTTTCTATAGATAGTTACATTGTCAAGGTAGGGAAAAGTGTCTAATATTTTCTGTAGATAAGATTTTGTCAATAATCCTTTAAAACATGAGACACCATAGATTACTATGAAGGGAATCTTTTTGACTTTGTATAGATTTCCTCTGGGCATGAAAGTCTGATGATAAGCAGTATACAAGTCTCATGTACTGAAGTACTCATAAGGTGAAGTTTTCTCAATCATCTGATCCATCTGTGGAAGAGGATATTTATTGAGATAAATGACTGGCTTAATAGTTTGACTGTTGTTAACGAAAGTCTCTTTTGTGACACCCATTAGTAGTTACTAGAACTTGAGCCTTCAATTATGAATTTAAGGTTTCTGTAGTGTTTTTGACAAGAGTTTCTACACTAAGGCTTCAATGTATACTTCATCAGGATTTCTGAAATAGCAAGATTTGGTGACAGTAGGGTGGCAATCTGTAGCAGCAGTAAGCTGACAGACATAAAGCATAGGCTTCTTGCCCCCTAAAGGGTATTTGAAGACCTTGTTGTTAATTAAGAAAATAATTGCCAAGAATTATGTCCAAGTGCAACCCTGGCAAAATTGACTGTTTAATATCTTGATGAGTTGTTTTCCAGTACTGATGAGGGATAAAACAGTGACCCTTTGTTGTCAAGAAAAGTTCATTGAAGCCATGCAGATTGTCTTCTTTGAGGGAAAAGTCTGTAGTTTGAGTTTTTTTTCTTTGTTTTCAGTTGTTAACATTAAAATTTCTGCTTGTCTGGGAGGTAAGCTAGAGAATAAAATTTCTGTCATTTTTTGATTACTGTTTGCATTACTTTACCCATTCCTTCTGTCAGTTATCATCATCATCATCATCATCATCATAATCATCATCATCATATTCATCATATTCAGTTTAACATCCATTTTACATGCTAGCATGTGTTGGACGATTTCTTGAAATTGACTTCCAAGTTATCCTATCCTTCACCCGGTCTCTGCTGACACCTTTTTCTTTCAGATCCATCCTTATCACTTCCTCTCATGTTTTCTTTGGTCTTCCTCTGCCAGTTGTTCCTGTCACCTTGATTGTTCTGCATCTACTTGCCCAAGCATTCTTGTCCATTCTCTCCACATGACTAAACCAATGAAGCCTCCTATTCTGCATACAGCTGCCAATACTGTCCAGATGCAATCTTCTTCTGAGTTCATTAGAACTGAGCCTGTCCTTTAGACTTACATTGCACATCCATCTTATCATTCTCATGTCATTCCGCTCCATGTGGCTCATATCTTCAGCTTTCACTGGCCAAGTTTCACTGCCATACAGCATTGTGCTACGTGCACATGCCTGGTAGACTCTACCTTTGGTAGGTAATGGCAGAGCTCTGCTGGTTAACAAAGGCATTAGCTCCCTGAACTTACTCCCTCCACTGTTAACCCTTCCTGTAACACTTGCACCAGCCCCACCCTCGGCC
>RDPX01000476.1:91998-105654 GCA_003991215.1 Morbakka virulenta
CAATTCCTCTGGGCAACCCTTTCGAAACTCTCTTGACAGTGCTTCCAAAACACAAATAAAAAGCAGTGGACTTATTACAGATCCCTGATGAACTCCAACTCCCACACCAAAACTCTCAGTATAGGAACTGTTGACCCTTACCCGACGTTTAGCATTTCTGTACATTGCCTGAACAACCTTAATCAGCCATTCACTTACTCCTAGTTTCCATAAAGCCCACCAAACAACTTCTCTTGGCACTCTGTCAAAGGCTTTTTCCAAATCCACAAAGGCAAAGTACAGTTTCTTGTTCTTCCCAAGGTACTTCTCTTGCATTTGTCTAAGGATAAAAATGGCTTCAATAGTTCCTCGTCCAGGCATAAAACCAAATATCTTTGGATATCATTTCATGGTATGATGAGGCAGTGTTTTTATAGGCCAGATCCCCTTCCTGACACCAACCCATTAAGGTAATGGGGACCAGTGTTTTTATTGAGACACCATCTCTAGGTGATTATAATCCAAGGCTGAAGAGTGCTTCACCTACCCGTGAGAGAAAGACTATACCCCGCCAGTCCTCAAACTGGTATTTCATGCTTGAATGAGACCAAGCATGGTCTTCGGGGTTAGTTATGTTTGAATCTTAAAAGATTTATGTGAAAAACAAGATATAACTATAGGAAAAACAGATTGAAGGTATCAATGGTTCTGCCTTGTTATGAATAGGACTTTTGTTTGACCATAGGCATTGCCAATATCTGCTGACAATTATTTTCAAATGCCTCATTACTTAACAAACATATACAGATCACTCACTTAGGTGGTACTACATTGGTATAGTGCATGAAGATGCTTATATTGTTACATATTAAAATGTTTTTCATTATGATTGATACAGATATTGGTAATGCATGTTGGTTGATAAAGCCTCTATTAATAATAAATTGAATTTTTTCATAATTCCAAAGTGTATTTTTTTAATGCAAGGAAATTATATGGGGGGTATTGTGGAACTTTTACCTTCTGTGAAACATTTGGAAGATATGGGTTACTGATCCTAATATCAGTAATTCTTAATTTTTCATTATTCATGGTCACTGGAGGATAGATTTGATTGATCCAGTGTTTGGCTTTATTGTTAAGCAGCTCAAAACAGTCATAATTTTTGCATTGATTTAAGCAGTAGTGTATTTCTTGATACTTTGTATGTGTATAACTGTTAAATTTTACAGTATTGATCTTTGTTGCAGTTGACATTTCTTTTACTGCCCCATGTGTTTGGCAGCTTGTGCTAAGAGTAAAATAATAAACAAATAATTGTAAAGAAATCAATATGCCTTTTTAGTTAACTGTTTCCACCTTTTTTATTTTCTACTACTAAAACATATTTAATTAGTTTTGATAGAAAAAAGGATGATATTACAGTTATTTTTAAAAAAAGTATGTGTGGTACACTAAACAGAGTGGATATATGTATGTGAAGTAAACATGTAAATCAAAGAAGTCACATTCAACTAGTTAACAAGACTAAATCATGCTTATCAAAGGACTGAACATTTAGAAATGAAACAACAGTCATATAAGCATTTTGACTTAACTTACATACTTCACTTCAAACTTCAATTACTTGGAGCTTTAGCACAATCTTTTCTTTACTTAAAAACCCTGTCAGTATTTTTTCAATGCATTGTGAGTTTCTATGCCCTCTATGTAATTAAATTTGCCATCAATTATACCATTAATATAACTAGTAGAAACAAGCCTTAGTTTATTGATTTTGTTTCCATCTTAATGGTCTCTTGTATCTGAGAGTGACTTTAAGGCTGCACCAGTAGTATTAATTTTTCTCTGCCAGTCATCTGAAAATTGTAATGCCAGTGCTATTTTTTCATTCACATTACTCTTTGCTTACCATTCTTGAATATATCTTTTCTTACTCATGCACTCATTTCAATTAGCAGTGTTGATTTGAGGGTTGATTTAATTAAATATCTATATCCTTGATATCAAGCAATGGTCCATCGTATTAGGAAGAAGAGTTATGGCATCATTCTAAATCATACTGTAATGATGTTGTAACTGTCTCTTTATTTACAGTTATTTTTATGGATTCTTTTGGCATGTTATTCTATTAGCTTATACTTATAAAGCCTTGTGCTTAAATAACAGTATTTGTTGTCTTGCATTTTTCTTGAGTTTGGTCTTCTGACTTTGAAATTCTCTGTAATACATCTTCTTTTACTTTTTTTATTTCCCTCCTTTTGTGTCTGTATTCATGGAGAAGAAATGTGGCTGCTTGTGGCCTTACCAGGAATAAACAACAATAGAAAAGTAACTCGGCAGGTGAATATTATTTTGTAATAAAACTAGACATATGTTTGTTCAACTTTCTTACCCATTTAAAGGCATTGGACACATTGGACATTTATGAGTTCCAGTTTTCATCATAGTCAGTCTATACACACAATTTTTAGTGGCTTCCTCCTATAACTTCCACTTTAAAAGGTCAGCACTGACTGTTTCCTGCCAGGATTTTTCTGTTTTTCCAGGAGTCTACTCTTTGCTTGTGACCATACCATTGTAGACAATTGCATCTTAAGATGTTGTCAAGTAGTCAAATATAAAGCAGTTGTAGAAGCTCAGTAATGGCGGCACTTTATCCTTTTTTCACATGACATATCCACAGAAACATAGCTCTTTCACTTTGCAGCAGTCATTTGAGGTCTTCCCAGTTAAGAGCCCATCATTCTGAGCAAAAAAGAAATGTACTATATATAACATTGCTATGAAGTTTTTCAGATGTAGCAAGAGAAATTGATTTATAGGTCAATAATGGCACAAATTATCTGAACACAAGTTCTCCTAAGCATTCTTGGGTTGAATTATTGATAGTGTGTTCCCTTGGACCAATGTCAGAGAACAAAGTAATATCATCAGCATAGATGTTAATAGACTGAAGCAAATTACCAGGAGTATCACTGATATAAAAAGCAAACTTAGTTGGATCAAGAATAAAAATCTTGCAAAGTGGCAACATCAATGGATCAGCTATCAAATGTCATTCAACCCAGTGGGACACGCATGATTCAAGAGAAAGGACTGAATCATACCAAAAATCCCTCTGATAAAAGAGGAATGCAAAAAATTGACAAAAGGTCGACAAGAATATGCCAAAGAAATTATGCATATAACACCAGAAATTTTGCAGACATAACATATACTTAACAGGTGTTACCATATAAGTTTCCCTCCAGGAAACTAATACTTAACATATCAGAGTTTTAAATGTAAAACTGTCATTGATAAAATCCAATTAAGTATATTCCACAACACGACCTTCCACAAGAGTGAAGCTAGATTAGTACATGGAAAATAGACGTAGGTACTTGTTATGCTCATTGCTTCATTCTCATTTCTCATATTGACATAGGTAAGTGTTAGATAGAAGTAACAGTGAAGATCTTTCATGTCTAGCAATCGTTTGTACTGACGTTGCAGCAATAAGGCACCCAAGATATTGCAAGCAGTGGCTGTTTTAATGTAGCTATTACAAATCAATAAATTTGAACAATATTTGATGGAGGATATATGAAAAATTCATTATTTTAAGAAGTTCTAAGTTTGTTATTTTGGGAAACCAAGTCTTGGATTGGGGCCCCAATAGGTTGTTTTTAGACATCTGGTCTACCACAGGTATTTTGGTGATAATTATCAGTAACAGTTTATTTGCTAATCTTCTTTAATAAAAATAGCAAACGAAACTTCCAGCAAGGATGAAAGGAAGGCCTTTTAAAACGCAGGCTGAAAAGATAAGAAATAACAGTGGGAAGTTCTGGTGTACAATTCCTCAAAATGCAAGTTATGGAGCAATTCTCCTTTAGTAGGGAAGATGTTATTTCTAATATTTAACTTTACATAAATTTCAATAATTCCTATAAAGAAGGAAAAGGTTGGTGGCCATATAAGCATTTATTACTATATGTATTTTTTAAAACGTGTCATTGTTTTTTCAGAATGAAAATTTATTAGCAAGAGCAATTCTTTTTTTATTTCATTTATTTTTAGGCTTGAAAGAAAGGTATTGCAACCATTTGCTATTTATGAAACAAAATGTAAACAAGCACGATTGGATCTTCGCAAGCACACAGCCGCACATAATAAAGAGTTACAAGAGCACAAAGCCTTGGAAAGATTACGTGCTAGAACAACAGATGCCAGTTACCAGGTCAAAAATGCAGAGGCAAAATTTCAGAATGCTTCAGACGAAGCAAATATGTCGACCCAGATATTGACAGAACAGATCAGCAAATTTGAGCGCCAACGAATACAAGATATTAAAAAAGTGTTTGGTGATTTCATGCTTAGTGAAATGATGTTTTATGCCAAAACGATGGAGATATATACAAAAGCGTATCAGGAACTTATGAGTATTGACGAAACAGAAAGCATTAATGCATTACAGGACTCTTTAAAATGGGAACCTCATAATTTCCAGCAAGAGCTACGTAATGACCCTATCCATGGATCTGCACCAACGTTAATGCAATCAACAAGTGGCTCGGGTCATTATGGCCACAGACAAACATTCAATGAAACTATGTGATAGCCAGTACTGTATACAAGGATCAGACCAACTGAGGATCAGACCAGTCTAGAAGCAGACAGAGAATAATTTATTTGTGTAAATCAGCTTATTTAAAAGTTTTTTGTGTATGTGGGAAAGATGCATGCAGATGGAGATATCAGGACGAAGAAGACGAAGAAGACCGAGGCGCAGATGGAAGGACAACATCAGAAAAGACATGGCAGCAAAAGGGCTCAGGAGGGAGGATGCGCAGAACCGTACACAGTGGAGATACCATATTCGCCACGATGACCCCTGACAAGGGAAATATCAGAGGAAAAAGAAAAAGAAAGAAGCATATTTCTATTTTACTTAAGAGTATATGGGAAAAAGTTATATATGTTATGGTATCATAGTTATGACATTGTTAACACAGAAATTGCCACAGAAATTCAAGAAGAACTTTGCCATATAAGGTAATTTTTTAAACTAGAGTAGTAAGTAAAATTTTATCATTGGTCACTCCATGTGCATATGACTCCTTTACTTAGGGGAGAGTTTTTTGTATTTTAAAACCATTTTTCCACAAAACGCCCGCGCTGTAAATTTATGTAAAGACCTACAGACTCGTAAACTATTAATCTTTCTTGTTTGTGAATTTTTTGAAAGCACATAGAGATCATTAAGCACTTAAATGTTTAGTAGAAAAGTATTGGAAAACAAAGTTTATTGTTCCCTACATCGTAATCACAACACTGATTTGTACCGACTGCCTTTATTTGCCTTTATGGGTGCCCAAATTTTTAGTAATTAGCTGGCGTTTACTTTTACCAACATTGATTCAATTTTTAATAGTAAAAAAACTGCCTTTATTTTTAATGAAAAAGTCCAATGAAAAAGATATTTCTTGCAGTTGCTGGTGCATAAGTACATATAATAAGCCGGCAGCAAAATACATATTTAAGAGTCTTTTTTTTGTCTTGAAAATATTAGTATTTTAGGTTTTTTCTGGCATTTTTTCCAAGGTATTCTATATTTCGTACAGAAGCAAGCCAAAATCACTAAAATGATCTTCGAAAAGAGGAAAATGTAAAAGTTTACAGTTTTGTATGCAATGTAGTATCTGACGTATTTAACTTTTTTATTTTATTTTGTAAAATTGCATGTAAAGTTATAAACATCACATATTATTTAAAATTTAAACTTTATTTACGTAGTCACGAAAAGTGGGGCTTTTTTGTTATTTTTGATAAAGTTCTTTACTAACTTTCGTAATTTTTGAGGATACTTTATTGTGAAAAAGATATGCACAAAATACAAGTTCCATACGTTTTCGTAAATGACGAAATTACTTTCTTTATTCAACTGACTTGGAGTGGGGAAAAAATTGAAACTCAATTTGCTTACAAATTCATGAACACTTATTTCAATCAGGGTAAATTTTTAGTTATTACAAATCAGGGCAAATGTTATTGGAGGATAAGATATATATTTAATATAGGGTATAACTCTGTTTTGTTTTGTGAAATCTGAAAATGTACCAAATGTTTTCTTAAGGTCTTTGAAATATATTCTAATATAAGTATGAATTTCGAGAAAAAGGATTTTTTTAAGCTTCCCATGTGAAATTAGAGATCGTAGATGGTGCTTCCTGTTTTACTATAGCAGATTAGTTCGTTTTACATTGATCCATATGTCAATTAACTTTAAATGACAGTTTCTTTGATGCCATCAAACAGACTATTTTTTGTAAGTAAGGCTTCTGTAATAAAGCATTGCAGAAGAACATTCTTGTGAGAAAAAATACATTTTAGTTAAACGCACATGATATCTTCTTCTTCTTCTTCTTCTTCTTCTAGCTTTTCCCTTCAGGGGTCGCTGTGGCTGACACTAGCTTCTTCCATCTCGACCTGTCTTGGGCGTCAGTCGGCGAGGAGACTACTCGCTTCATGTCGTCTTCAACACCATCACTCCATCATCTCTTCGGACGTACCCAAACGCACATGATATCAGTTAGAGTAAATTCGACACTGGCTAATTTTGGTTTGTAATATTAAAAGTAGGTTGTTTTTTTAGGTTTTACCTTATCTAATACCTCAAAATTAGTTGGTTTAGAAGGTAACTTGTCTTGGCCATCGCTATGACGGTCATTAATGGATAATTTAAGGTTTTATTGGCGAGAATATGGCAATCATTCACCACCGGTTTAATTTATTGAACTTTACTTTATTTCTGTTGGAGTTTACTGCATTTTCCCCCCTTCAATGCTAATTAGAATTTAGAATATTACTTTAAATACAATAGTACACATAAAAAGAACTTAAAACCAAAGCGAAGCATCATTTAATAAGGGGTTCAGTGTGTAGAAACCGAAGAAATAATTTCGAAAATATTCATTGGAAATGTTGAAAATGAAATCAATTGAAACCGTAAAAATGTTGGAAATAGAGAATCTAAAATAGCTCTTTTGCTAATCATGGACCGAGTCTTAGTTAATACATTGATCTCAATATACATTTGGTAACGCAAGCAAGTAAATATTTTTCTTTCTTTCTGCGAAAAGAAAAGCATCTCAAAAGTNCCTTCAGGGGTCGCTGTGGCTGACACTAGCTTCTTCCATCTCGACCTGTCTTGGGCGTCAGTCGGCGAGGAGACTACTCGCTTCATGTCGTCTTCAACACCATCACTCCATCATCTCTTCGGACGTACCCAAACGCACATGATATCAGTTAGAGTAAATTCGACACTGGCTAATTTTGGTTTGTAATATTAAAAGTAGGTTGTTTTTTTAGGTTTTACCTTATCTAATACCTCAAAATTAGTTGGTTTAGAAGGTAACTTGTCTTGGCCATCGCTATGACGGTCATTAATGGATAATTTAAGGTTTTATTGGCGAGAATATGGCAATCATTCACCACCGGTTTAATTTATTGAACTTTACTTTATTTCTGTTGGAGTTTACTGCATTTTCCCCCCTTCAATGCTAATTAGAATTTAGAATATTACTTTAAATACAATAGTACACATAAAAAGAACTTAAAACCAAAGCGAAGCATCATTTAATAAGGGGTTCAGTGTGTAGAAACCGAAGAAATAATTTCGAAAATATTCATTGGAAATGTTGAAAATGAAATCAATTGAAACCGTAAAAATGTTGGAAATAGAGAATCTAAAATAGCTCTTTTGCTAATCATGGACCGAGTCTTAGTTAATACATTGATCTCAATATACATTTGGTAACGCAAGCAAGTAAATATTTTTCTTTCTTTCTGCGAAAAGAAAAGCATCTCAAAAGTTAAAATACTGAAATCTCGATATTTCGCCATTAGGACGAATAAGTTTGGAGTCCTAAAGTTAAACATAATTTTTTCCTATACCATTAATATTTTTTGAGTATGGTGAAGCAGAGAATAGATATATCTAAAAAGGAACTTTATGAGAACATCCATTTAACACTCCTTTTTGATAACAAAGCGCTGTTTTTACATAAGGTACGGCGCGTTCAGGATCTTGTTTAATGTCCATAAGTTTTGAGTTGGTTATTTCTAAGGGTAGTACGGAGATGATTATACAAGGCATAATAAATCAGTGGTTTGCCCTTGCCTTCTGTCGAGTGAGTTCCCAGATATCATCACCTCTCTTCTTAGAGAGTCTTTTGTCTGTAAACAGCCATTTTGATAAAGGTGGGAGCAGAAAGACAACTTTTGACCACTATCAGAAGGAGACAGTGGAGATTTATTGGGCATGAGTTGAGAAGAGAAGGAGGGATAGAGAGGAATATCTTGGAGGCTGAAATGGCAGGGAAAAGGGCAAGAGGAAGACAAAGATTGAAGATGCTAAATTGGATGATGGAGAGATTGAGAGTTAAAGATGGAAATCAGTTGGGCAAGGTTGCAAGAGAGGAAAAGGTAGAGAGAGAAAGCACCACCATGATTCGTCTACGGTATTTGATGCCAAGACACTAGAAGAAGAAAAAGTACGGAGAACTAGCAATTATACATGTTTCTTGTTGTTCGCTATAAAATTGTTGTAGTTGCTGCTTTACCTAATATTTCAAGAGTGCAGAGGGAATATTTAATATGGCGGCAAAAAGGCTAGACGAGTATCAATACCCAGATACCCTAAATTGGAAGTTGAAATATGCAGTTTTACCTTCTCTCTTTTTTTGGTTTTCCTGTGTATGGCTATTTGCTGGAGTGGAGCGGTTACAGCTCCTAACCATCAAAGGAAATGAGTGCTTTTATATTTACACTTTATATTATTTTTTTATATTTACTGGAGAAAAAAACACGGCAGAGAAAATTTTGATGATTAGTAGTGCGCTTAGGTTACATAGTGAAATTTAAGCAAAATATTTGGAGACGATAAAGTCTACTTGAAAGCATCCCCCCCCCCCGATGAATCTTGGTAAGACGTCGGTTGGAAGAAATAGAAGTAAGAAATAAACGTAAAGCCTACGATCGGTGTTAGTTCTTATGTCAACAGGCACTTAGGCCCTTTCAAACAAGATAACAAATACCAACCTGAAAGAAGATCATGGAGTGCTTTTCAGAGAACGAGGATTTTGTCCAAGATGCTAATACTTTGCGGTAAACTCTAGCTTTCAGTTAACCCTTTTGGAACAGTGTTATTTTTACAGTAATTTTTCAGACACCCTAATCTGCGTATTTCCGAGTTCCCCTTGCTACACTGCGGAGATACTTTTTGCAGAAGTGGAAATTCTACTGTAATCAAGGTGCCTTGACGCCACATGTGTGAACAAAGCCTTGTACGAAAGCAGAGAATTCTGTCAGTTGTATTACCTATTACCTAAATCATTAGATACTGACAGAATAAATTATATAATTTCACTAGCTTTGGACTTTACTACACTAAAAAACAGCTTGGTCGACAAGATCCATTTAACATTTTACAAAGGAATACAAGCAAAAAGCCCTAAACACAATTATTCCGCGAATGCAGGAATTAAAGACCAATAGGAAAATAATCTCGCATTGCAACAAACTGGGCCTTATGTTTCTCCAGACACGGAAAGCACTTAGTACTAAGTACATTGCTCACACTCTGCTATATTCTGT
The DNA here is from genome assembly GCA_003991215.1 of Morbakka virulenta. NCBI lineage: Eukaryota > Metazoa > Cnidaria > Cubozoa > Carybdeida > Carukiidae > Morbakka > Morbakka virulenta. The sequence continues at coordinate 101,620 of RDPX01000476.1, forward strand.
CCGAAGTTTCATGTTAGCCTAATGGGGACAGAAGTATTACATGCAAGGTCTAAATCTTGATTCACGATAAAAAAGGTGCTTAAAAATACATAACAATTAAAAAATACATAACAATTAATCACTGCCCAGTTGTTGGTACCTTATGGATTTGGCATCGCATTTGTAATCAAACATTCATCCATATCCAAAAAATGAAGTCTATTTTTAGTGAAAAAACAAATGGATCTATACAGTGGGTGTTTATTTTATTGCCCGCATTACAGTACTGGTCTGCAAAGTTTTCTTTTCAGAAAACAGTGATTTAATCAAATGGTCTGTCGCGATAACCCAAAAGAGTTTGTAAATGTGTGGATCTGTTTTTTCCCTCAAATGTCTATACTATTTTGTGAAGAGGTTATTTAGTAATTAATAACATGTCAACCTTGAAACAAAATGAGTGGTAATGTTTAATTTCATTTAAAGGCAATAATTTTTGACGTGATCGAAATGCTATTCTTGCAACTACCATGGACTGTGAATTAAGGTAAAAAGTTTCTTATATTGGTTTTACGTTTTGGGCAAGGATATTGAAATGGCGGGCTGGATATTGGCAACCTCCTCGTGGTCCAGCCTGCAAGTACCAATCTAACTTTAGGAAACTAATGCCAATACCTGAACAGCAGAGACAAACTAGATAATCCAACGACATGTCAAAGATACATGAACAATCTGGTCCAGCTATCCTTCAATTAAATGTAGAAGGCCTTACACGACCAAAATGTGAAGTCATTCAAAAAATCGCCATGGACAATTCAATTTCCGTTATTCTACTGCAAGAAACACATGCCACCAATGACGACAAAATCAAGATATATGGCTTTTCTCTCATTGGTTCAATCAAACACTCTAAGCATGGTATTGCCACTCTTGTACGTAACGACCTTCCTTCTGTTGAAATTGGCCGCAGTAATGTTGATAGTGCAGTTGAATGGCTAACCATATCGATCAATGGAGAAATTACAATAACAAACTACTACAAACCACCTAATTCTCCGTTTGAACCACCACCCCATTATGATCACCCAGCAATATACTCCGGTGATTTCAACTGTCATCATACAACTTGGGGCTATTCTAGAAATAATCCGGATGGGGATGCTCTTTATAATTGGTCCAGCACATTCGATATTAAGTTGCTTTTCGATCATAATCAACCAAAGACGTTTCATTCTGGTGCATGGGACACTTACACGAATCCAGATATTACTTTCTTCACACATGATGTCAACAGCTCTCTGCCTCATCCTGTACACACTGTTTTGGGTAACTTTCCAAAATCTCAGCATCGACCTACAATCATCCATCACCCAGCCTTGATCGAATACACACCAACATCGTCACTACCTAGATGGAATTTCAACAAAGCCGACTGGGATAGATTTAAGAATGCAACTAGAAATATGTGTGACGATCTTCCATCTTTAGAATCTGATTTAAATTTGTGTTACACAGCATTCCAGAAGAAACTCTTGAAAATAGCTAAAGATACAATTCCAAGAGGTTTTCGAAAGAACTACATTCCTAAATGGGATACCAAATGCAATGAACTTGCTTTTCAGCATGAAAAAGCTCAGTCTCTTGAGGAAAAGTTGTCTTCAGCTAACCGTCTTATCGATCATCTTAATTCTAAACGGAAAGAACAATGGGCTGCCACTGTCGAGGGCATCAATATGAAACGATCCAGTCGAAAAGCATGGTCAACTATTAACAAACTCACTGGCCGAAAAAACGTCACCCCAAATCCCAGTTTGATTAGTCCAAATGCAATTGCTTCATGTCTTCTAAGCAATGGGAAGTACAAAAACCCTAATCGCCAATTTACAAGAGAAGTAAATCGACAATTGAAAGTAGAATGGAATTCCCCATCAGTAGATCAAAACCTTTGTGTTGAGTTTTCAGATGATGAAATAATATCTGTCATTAAATCACTGAAAGCCGGTAAAGCCCCAGGCACAGACAACCTACACCCTGAGTTCTTTCTTCACATCCATGAGAACTGCATTCAATGGCTACGATCTTTCTTCAATGTCTGTCTGCGTACAAACAAAGTACCCAAAATATGGAAACTTGCAAAAGTGGTTGCTGTGCTTAAACCCAAGAAACCACCAAATGCTGCTAGTAGTTACAGACCAGTAAGTCTGCTTTGTGTTCCCTCTAAGCTTTACGAAAGATTACTTTACAATCGTATACAACCAATCACTGAAACGATCTTACCCAAGGAACAAGCAGGTTTCCGGCCAGGTCGATCTTCCCAGGATCAAGTTGTATTACTTACAGAGGATATTGAATATGCTTTTGACAAGAAACTTAAGGCAGGAGTTGTATTTGTTGACCTTTCTGCAGCCTATGACACTGTGTGGCACCGTGGGCTTACACTGAAACTGTTGAGAACAATACCATCCAAAGAAATGGTTCGTGTCATTATGACCATGATATCACAGCGGCGATTTCATGTACATGTGGGTGCAAAGAAATCACGCTGCCGAACCCTAACTAATGGTGTACCACAAGGTTCAGTCATTGCTCCACTTCTTTTCAACCTGTACACACATGATATACCCACAACTATCAGTAAAAAATACATATATGCTGACGATATAGCCCTTAAGACTTGTCATAAGACGTTTGATGTAATTGAAAGAACATTATCACGAGATATGGATATCATCAGCAAATACTTCAAAAATTGGAGACTCAAACTGAATATCACCAAAACTGTTTCCAGTGTGTTTCATCTTGTTAATCGAAGAGCTGATTATGAACTCAATGTCTCAATATCTGGCATGAGGTTACCTTTTGAGAAAACTCCCAAGTACCTTGGTGTCACACTAGACCGTACTCTCTCAAACAAACATCATTTGATTGAAGTCTCTTCTAAAGTTACCAAGCGATGTAACCTACTAAGGCATATTGCTGGCAATTGGTAGGGTGCTGATTTCTCGACTTTGAGATCATCTGCTTTGGCCTTGTGTTACTCTGCTGCTGAATATTGTTCTCCTGTTTGGGCCAAAGCCACCACTGCAATAAAGTTGATGTTGCACTTAATGATCGCTTGAGACTAGTGAGCGGTTGTATAAAATCGACTTCAACTGATGTTCTTCCTATATTTTGTTGTATTGAACCTGCCGACTTAAGAAGAGATAAAATTATATTGAATTTATATAATCTTGTGCTATCAGAGGAAGGGCACATTCTTGAAAACTTGGTTGCATATCCACTTACAAACAATAGGTTGAAGAACAGAGTTCCACTTTCGAATCGCATGCACCTTTCAGCTTCCACCATAAACTATACAGCATCTGTCAAATCTTGGGCTGCTGATGTTTGGAAACAGCGATGGATTAATACAGACTACCAGCTTTCCCAATTTATTCCTGAAGCTACGGTGAAACCTCCAGGACATGACCTGAAGCGTGAACAATGGGTGCTCTTAAATCGATTACGATCTGGATATGGACGACATGCCGGTTTCATGCATAGAATTGGTCTGAGGGACAACCCATTTTGTCGTTGTGGTGAAATTTAATCCCATTAACACGTATTAATTTGCCAACTGATAAGTATTCGAGTTAACATCAAAACCGTTGATGAGGACTACTGTTTGTGGCTCAGTGACAATGTCTTAGATATTTAGCATATTTTTGTTGTTTATCATACGCATATATATATTGAAATGGCAAAATGAGAACATAACACAAAGGTTAAAACAATATTAGGCCTTATTAAGGAAAAAGCGATTCTCGGGATAACTAGACACAAAAGACCTCAAGGCAATTTGAATTTCATGTTTACACACGAGTTTTACCAATTCGAGGACAAGGCATTTTCCCTACCTACCCCTTGAGAATTTTACTTCTTCAGAGCCAACATATACTAAATATTGTGCCCCGACCAGGAATGTACATATTCATATGCTGTTTTGTTACACACTATAAGATCTATTGAATTGCGTAAGTGGTCAAATAGGAAAACGTGGGCGGGCGGGGGGGGGGGGGC
>RDPX01000476.1:107112-139623 GCA_003991215.1 Morbakka virulenta
GTGTATTTAGTGTATTTAGTGTATTTAGTGTATTTAGTGTATTTAGTGTATTTAGTGTATTTAGTGTATTTAGTGTATTTAGTGTATTTAGCAGGCAGCCTCGTTATGATATTTCTACACAATGCCCGAGTTCGTGTTAAGCTGGCATCCTCGTTATTATATTTCTACTTTATGTCTCCACTTTTGCCGATTTCCAACCTGTGCTCCAATAACACATCCATTCGTTGCTGCTATTTTCCGATTGTTACTCCTTAATTTATCATTTTTCAACGAAGAATCGAACCATTTGATATCAAATTTTCATTTGGTTGATGAAAAGTACAACCCTGAGTATGATAAAGATATTCTATAACATTCAACTACTGTTAAAAAACCGGTGTCTTCGATGTGTTACCTAGGAGTGTAAAAGAAAAATCACTCAACGTCTTAAAAAGGACTTAATAAACTCAATTATTGTTTTAGAAGTCAAACATCCTTTTAGCTATCTATTGCAACTCCCTTCAAAATAAATTGTAATTAAAGTAAACAAAGAATGTCTTCTTGTGATGAATCACAAAAGGAAAGCATTTGCAAAGAAATAATATTGAAAATCATAGTGAAATCAAAACATGACCTTGTTATGGATAATTCTATATGATTCTTAAATGGTATTTATCAATATGATAAATGGCATTCAAGAAAAGAATATCTACAATTTTATCAAAGTCTTAAAAAGGACTTAATGAACTCAATTATTGTATAAGAAGTCAAACATTTTTTTAGCTATCTATTGCAACTCCCTTCAAAATAAATTGTAATTAAAGTAAATAAAGAATGCCTTCCTAATGATGAATCACAAAAGGAAAGTATTTGCAAAGAAATAATATTGAAAATCATAGTGAAATGAAAACATGACCTTGTTATCGATAATACTATATGATCCTTAAATGGTACTTATCAATATGATAAATGGTATTTAAGAAAAGAATATCTACAATTTACGTAAAAAAGGTTCTTAATCTACTCCACCCATACAGTTAAGCAATTCCTATGCCTACAATAATGAGAAACACAAAACTGTTGTTTATGGGAATTTGATATCGGGTAAAAAGCCCCGACAACGTGCTGAGAAAAACGATAAACCAAGAATCACAGGTGATATTACGTTTTGCTGACGCAAACTGAAAATACCTCGAGGTGGTTCACCCCAAAACAATCCTTTTTTATTCGAAAACCACCCTGGAGATTTCCTGTCAGATATATCCATTTTTGTAAAAACAGCTAGTGAGAACAACGTAATAATAGATAACGAGATCACTTTCAATTCACAAATAAATAATATTCTTTTGTCCTTACAAAATAACTCACAAAAGTCCTTTTCTTGACTGCAAATTTTTGAAATCTTGCAAGTCGTTCTCCAGTCTCGTGATATCTTTCAGAACACTGATAGTACTTTTGATAATTCATTGTGTAAACCAGTGGTGACACCAGGATAATTTAATCGCGGAAAAGGTCTCAAACGGGATATAAAATTTCCAAAGGTCAAATCCTTTACTTTGAATAAAAATATGATCAACAACCAGTTATATCATAGATTGGCTAGTTAAAATATACAAAACGCAACACTTCTGACTATTGCATTTTTTATTCATTTTATACCCAAAAGAGATATCAAATCCACTTTGGGCTTTCCCTTTGCAAACTAAGGCAGTAAATAGTTTCGAAGTTCTTTTACCCTTCAACTTGCTATGTTACCCTTTGTCATTTGCATAACATCTCCACATCAAGTAGCAAGCACATGAAATAAGATTTCTCTCCTGTGACACCTTTTAGCAACGTTGTCGGGATAAAAGTGTGAAAATTTTTGCTCTATCACCCCGCGAATTGCCTCAGCGGCACATATGAATCAAGTGAGTGGATCGTTCTCATATTTCCTTTCAGTTAAACAATGATAAATTTTGAACAATTTGATTTGCTGAACCAGAATCAATCATTTCTCAGTTTATGTTGGAAGTGTTGATTTGTGGTGTTTTCTATATTTTTTTTGTTTGACTATCTTTTTCCATTTCAAGAATTTTCTTAAGCATCCATTCTGATGCTAAGAGAGCCCTTCTGTTTGACAATGAGTACATAACAAAAAAGGGTATTTTTCTGTGGGCCAATTTTTACGTAGAAGATATTAATTTCTTCCTTTTTGTCTTAATTATGATAGGTCCATGAAGCTGGCTCCATTTTTGTTTTAAAGTGAAACGCAACATGGTTTTTTGAAAGTAAAATAATTGAAAATAAAAATGTGCAAGTACCAACAAATGCATGCAAGATAATTAACTACTTTCTGAAAGTACTATTATAATCTGTTACGATCAAGCCAGCTCGTGGCAATTAGTTGATGAATAACGCGGTTGGTATTTATAAGCTTGATTTGCAGTTTCTGTGTAATTACTGTGTAGAACAGCTTTCAATAAAGAGTGATCTCACAAGAACTATATCTAGTTAGTGTCTCTGCATTGGATGATAATTTTTTTTAACGTTTCTCCATTTTTGGAGATTTCTAAGAAAAGTGGATGATTTGAAAGTTTATCATTTTTTTGTTCTACCACATGCTCTATCTCCCCGGTCGCTCCCCAAATGTCCGATTTTTGAGAAATTAATTAAGCGCGATCAATTATTGCCTCGCCACTACATCTTTGTATTTTCCTTGTTCTTGTTCTTGGACGATTTCTCTTTTCGTTTTTGACAATTTACATAATAATAGACTAGTCTTTAGTGCGCTCCATTGTGTAATAGAACAATAAGTTGGTCAGTTCTGAAACTGAGTTGAATGTAGACCTAATGGGCACCCATTCATGTATTAAGTGAAGTTCAGCGTTTTTTTTATAGACACTTCTTTGCTCAGTCATGTTCAGCTATTTTTATAGACATTTCTTTCCTCAGTAATAAAATAAAATAAAATAAAATAAATAAAATACTAGGCTCACGCTTATCGATTGAAGGTTTTTCAGTCTTGTTTTGTTTTATGTCCACCTTATTGTCATTGTTAATTTTTTGTTTTATCTGCATCAACCAATGAGCTGCGCACATTTTTTCTCGCCTTATTAAAATCTTTGGTAACTTTTCAATATGGCTATGCAAGAAAAGGATATCAGCCTGAATGAGAGCTTGAGGTATGCAAATAGTAGTAAGTAGTTTCGATTTTCTTTTTAAAATCATTTACAATAAAAACTACTGTGACAAGAAGATGGAACTGTTTAACATGATGGTAGGGATAAAGCTTTATATATGTAGTATTTGTAATATAGGTAGCTGCAGGGAAATACAAAGGTGTAGGTGCTTAAACTAAGCTTCCTGGTCTTGCTACTCCTCTAGCTAATCAAAAACATTCTGCTAGCTAAAATTAAAGTTCTAGGTGGAAAGAGCTTCAGAATTTATTTATAGTTTTGTTATGTTGTTTTTCTTTTTCCACAACCTGTCCAGGCGGAGGAAAACTTTCCTGCCATCTTTGAACCACTAAGGCTATGGTGCTCATGAAATGACGTAGACATGTATCGTTTAATGCTTTTGTCCTCGTCGGTAACGTTGTTTTTTGTGTTCATCATTCAAACTAAAAACATCCATCAACACTGTTTTGAGCCTCACTTCCTAAACTATGCCTTTTTTTATTGTACAATATTGGTTTTAAATTATTATTTTCTGTATTTTGAGCGATTAATATAAACTTGTTTTACGTTTTTACTTCTATTTTAATTACCAATGACATATAACATGATACCGTTTTAAGATTTTGTTCTAACACTTCCCTCTATAAAGTTTTCAGAGGTAAACCTAATTTTTTTAGAGTTCCATGAGATTATTATTACAATATGATATTATGTGATTGCTTAAAAAAATTCAGGTCGTTAAATTAGGCTCGCCAGCCAAACTAGCAATTGGCTTCAAATTATCAGTCCCCAGAGTTTTTAATATAGTTGATATGCTCAAATAGATAGCAAAATTTATAGTTGCTTTTTGAATTGCATTTTCTTTTTAAAAGCAATTGATCACATACATCAGACACCACCAGCAGCAGTACTGAAAAAGCAACCGGTTAAAAGTGCTCTATCTCATGGCGTGATACAAGAAAACGTAGAGTTAATCCTGGTTCTTGGAAACAGAATGATCGTAAGAAAAAGAGGCAGTCTGGAGCCATGTTATGTAAATACTCAGAAACAATATCCCTGCTTATGTTGTGAAGAGCAAAATATATTGTGTAACTTTATGAAAATTTAAATACAAAGAACATTATGATGATGCACGAAAAAAAGATATTTCAGAATTTCTGTTTTATGAGTCAGCAGGAACAGAAACGTTTCTTCAACAACACTACAGAACGCCATGTAAAACAGCAATGTCGCACTGATAAGGGAGAAAATTCACTTAACTCCATTCTTATATTATTATTATTTTATTCTAGAAGGTTTTCGTTATCGTGTGTGCAAGAAACTTATCTTACGACATTAGATATGAGCAGCAGACTAATTTCACAATTTCATGGAAACAAAGATCAAGTGATGTGTGTTCCTGCTGAGTTAGAATGGTGAAAAATCGTAAAAAGAAGCTTTCTGATGAATGTAAACAATCATTAAGGTCCCACCTTAATGCAATACCAAGAATTGAGTTTCATTATTGTCACACTTCCACATGATAGGAATACACAGAAGGTAGTTTAGACGTAACAAAGTTATATGACCTGTAATTAACTAACTGTCAGCACCAAGAAATAGAGCCTTCAAAAATACATATGTACAGACGCATTTTTAATCATAAATTTGATATTGAATTTCAAAAACTTAGAAAATATGTGTGATACATGCTAGAGTTTGAGCACAATGTAAATCCAACTGTTAAAAGTACTGCTAAATATAACCAACATATGTCGTCAAAATTGATAGATGAGGTGAAAGGAATCATGACGGTGGAATTGGTTTACCCCAGATTGCAGTCGTTCGCATTAGAACATGTCATAAGACTCCCAAAAACAAATGTAGGGTATTTTTACAATAAGAGAAAATTGAGTCAAAATAACTTAACTGGACACTGGGCACTAAAGAAAAATGGCTGTTACATTCTCTGTCATGAGGGAGTAGCAGAACGAGGAGGAAATGATATCGCAAGTGCTGTCACATGTTTGCCGGATAGAATTTTACGCGACAAACCTCAGATTCAGAAATTTTTTTATGAATTGATTCCTGTTTTCCTCAAAATCGCAATAGCTTCGTGTCAACAGGCTTGCTTGAATTCATTTTGACATATTCACAAGTCGAAATAATTGAACAGAAATTTTGTGAGCCTAGACACTTGAGTCTAATTTGAAGGTTGCTTGTCACGTCCGTACAAGTCTGCCACGCTTCCTCCTTCCTGGTACAGATTTCCAGACCAGAGCATGGGCACCAGACCGGAAGGGTGATAGCCTCAGCACTTGTCCTGCCAACGTCCATCTCCATTCTTCAACTATCTTATACAGTTCTTTCTGCCCCGTCCGTCAATAAACGTCGTCATTCTTTATTCTGTCCCGCCATGTAATCCCCAAAATCTTTAGGCTTCGCCGATGAAAACAGTCCAGCTTCCGTTCCAACGTCTTTGTATTTTGCCAAGTCTCGCTTGAATATAAAGCTGTAGAGATGACTATCGCCATGTATAACTTGATTTTGGTTTTCCTGTTTATCTGCCGTGACGTTGATCGGAATGCTGTTTCAGCTCTGCCTAACTTGTTGACTATGTCTATTTCTACCTCATCGGTGTCTGACCTAAAAGCCCATGGATTGTCTGTCCGGAATTCCCAAGCCCTGCCCGAGGATTGAGTTTGATGGCACAATCTTGCTGCCGATGATCTGCACAAGACAGGAGGGCCTAAGGTCTCTAAGATGTTTGACATTCTAGTATTGAAGAAGTGGACAATATTCACAATTGAATTGACAGGTCCTTATCTCCTGATAAAATTTTTTCACCACGTGGTCTGGTAACAATGTTGCCGCAAGTCAATAGGAGAAATCCTTTTGTTGTTGTGCAAATGTAGCCACACAATATCAAGGGGTTTAGTCAAGTTGCCGCTTTAGTAATTTCGAAAGTGTACCATATTTCTCTGTAAAAACTTTGGTTTATGGCAAAGAGAAGTTGAACCATACTTTCTACAAAAGAGATTTCCATGAAGCTTTCAAAAATGTGTAAGTCATAAAGCATTATGAAACAAGAAATGCTGCAGCGAGAAAAAATCCAACAGCGATACCACATGCAAAGGTATAAACAGGACAAAGAAAAATCTTAGACCAAAAGAAGGATATTAACAGTACAGTATGTACCCGTATATACCACTAATTGATGTTGTATTTTTTCAAACTATATCAAAATAGACTTTCACAATGATTGATGGCTTTTAAGGACTACCTTTGGTTTTAGATCATTAGTTGATTGTTTTGTTTATTAACTTGTTTTATACTTTATTGCTATTTGCAGCTGAAATAAGCATTTTTAACAAATATCCACTACAGCTTTTGAAAGTAGGTCTTACTCTCTCCTGTTTCTTTTTTTTTTGAAAATTTCCCCCTGTTTATTGCTTAAAGTTATAACAAATACGAAAATGGTAATCACTCTGAGCAATGACACTTTAAAACAGCAGGAATTAGCTATTTTTTCTGAAAGAAAATCTCCAACACTGGCAGCGGCTCTTCTAACAGTATCAAAAACTACATCACCGGTAAGAAGTAAATTGTAGCGTAATATTTTTGTGCATGGTGTGTGTTTTTAATATCTGTTGTGCTCCGCTTTTGTTTATGCAACGAATTCTTGTAAAACATTATGCAGGTAAAGTTTTGTAAAAACTTCTTACGTTCTTCCTATTTTGTCCCATGTCCAAAATGAAATTGTTTTATTGGGGTCTGGGTACAAGCAAAATTAAAATGACGAACAATATACTAAGTTTGGTTTCTTGAATATGTGTAGCTTCACAATGATGTCTACTTAAATCTTTGGAGCTAATTTTCTCAGCTTTAATAAATACGGAGACGGAAAAAAGTAATTAAAATGTGACGATTGGTGTATTTGATAGTCACTCTAAACTATGTCAAAAAGCCCCACATTTTACCTCCATGAAGTAACATACCTACTGCACCACTCTAGTTTCTTCACCAGCTTTTATATACTAATTCAGTCTTCCGAAGATCTAACTTAGTCCGAGCAGCTTTATCTTTATGATGTTTCTACCAGCATCCCGAATATCAATCCAAAATCCTAAATGTTCCGCTGCATCTGGCACTGTCCTATCACATCTAATATTTTGGTGAAGCTCAATCAAGTAGTAAAGGATGGAGAAGGCAAAGAGTACTTTTGAAGAGAGTGAAATATTGTCAAGTCAAAACTGAAAGGAAGTAGTATCATATCAGCTTTAAATTCCAAGACAGTGCTCATCATGAGCTGGTATTACTTACAGGATAACAAGGGAATTAGAGTCTTGGATTTCAAAACAAGAAAACTTTCACCTTGTATGTCGCTCATCAGACCAGACGTAAATAAATTAAACTTGAAAAGATTGAAAGAAGAAAGAAGAGATATAAAAGTGTGCAATAATAAAAACCAGTAGTTAAGGAGAGTATAAAAACATGTTTAGTGAAGAACGTTTGAGGGGAATGGGAAGAGGTTGTAATATTGGAGAGCAGAATGATGACCGAAATAAGGAAGGTATAGGGTGGGGCTGAAAAGGTAGAAAAATTGTATCAAAAAATTGAATGTCCATTTGACATCCACATTGAGAAGGAAGAAGAGAGAAACTCCAAAATTTGCAACGTTTAAAGTTATGAACTTGAAGTAAGACCAATTCAGAGAGAGTATTCTGTGATTGGCTTCAGTACCACTTAGAATGTCTCTGATGTTTTAGTAAGTACCATACTGAATATTTAAAAATGGAAACAAACTGTTTAAAAGTGAGTCAATTTGACCAAACTAATGGTTGGAGCTAGGCCAAACTTGCTTTTAGATTAGAATATACCACTGAGAATTGTACTTTTAGGAAGCTTAAGCCATTTCTGGACATATTAAGAAAACAAGCTCTTCAAGTTTTCCTTAATCTATACATGGTAACGGATTTTTATGAAGAAGTAGTAATGCACCAAAATTTCAAACTTAATGTAAAATCAGAACTTTTAATTTAAACTTGTGCCTCTGGTCGCTCATACTAAAGTTGAAATAAAAACCAAAATACCCAAAGTACTTATGTGTTTTTACTGGTGCAAGACCATTGATAAAAATGTCAGGCTTAAATTCAAGTGCAGAGGTCGATAATTTATTTACAGTCCAGGCAAGAAATTTCTTTGCTCTAATAATCATTTCTACATACTGCCATTATCTGATAAAACGATTCACAGGGAGCTGGCTCTCTTGCTTTTTTTACTGGTGATAACTGCAACGTTGTCGGCAAATTGAAATCATTAGTGAAGATCAAATAAGTGGTCACGTACATCATGGGCGAAAAATGAAAACTACTGACATGTTTTGGTCATGTTGTACTGGAAAAAGCATTAATTGAAATATAGGGGGTTGACAAAATTTGGTCTGGAGAACATGAAGTAAGAACAAATTTGCAGACATGATGAAATTTTTGCTGACAATGCACTTTTGAAGTCGTGCAAGGTTACAGGAAAACTCGTCAAAGGCATTTGAAATAAAGTAGATTTATTCCATGAGTGCATCATTTAGTGAGGGATTTAATTTTTTAATTTTATTCACCATGCTGGCAGAATTCACAACACTTAAAATTTTAAAAGAAAATTCTTTTGAAAAATATGGTTAATTTGCTCATTTTTTTAAGAACAAACAGAATCACATAAAGATGCGAACGGTTTCACAAGCTTACTTTAGAAAAAAAATCGGTCTTTGGTTGGAAAAATATTCTGTACTTTCCTTCTTGTTGTGAAGAAGAACACAAAAAGCTCCTTTTTATATTAAGAATATCAAATCGGAAATGTCTTAGCACAAATGACCCAAGTAAGGGTCAAACTTGAAACCGATTACAAATATCTTATCTCGACTGTCCGCTGAACTAGAAAACTTTACTTTACAAAAATCTTTGCTAATCTGCTGAAAAGACGGCGGGAGCTTTGATAGAAAAGCTGTACATTTTCCAAGCTGGAATCATTTGAGAATCGAAAAGCGCCGAAAGGGAGAAAAGGCTAAAACAATTTTAAGATGTACTTTGTCGACTGATCTGTGGTAGACAAGGAGAAAAGATGTCTTTATCTAAAATAGCTTTTGCATGTCCAAAAGTTGTTGGTTACACGTGCCTACTTTTATTGTTTTTGGTAACTTGTAACCCCGATCGGTTTGACGGCTTTTCACCCGTATTAGCTTAGCTATGAATCTGATTTCTTCACTAGGTCTATTTGTTATCCACAAGCTTTAATTTGGTTTTCAACTAGTTAAATGTGATTTTGTCATACGTTACTTTTTTATAAATATTATGACATACAGTTTTGTGTGAAATTTTACAAACGTAGGACAAATGGGGAATAAATAAAGGAACGCTGACACAAAGTGAGTAGTAGAATTCTGTATATTATTTTGAAAAATCTCCTAACTAGGTATTGATATCAATTCTTTATTTAAGACAATGATTTTGTAAACATAAATGACATTCGTTTCAAGGTGTTCAAATAAATCACCATGCATTCACTATTATCAGAAACTCTACACCCATTCGGTGCTTTCAAAAATCTTTTACACTTTTACACATTATTTCCCACAGGAACACTTGACGCATGGTATGCTGATGACAGGGTCAGGATTACAGGCTCTGGCCACGTAGAAACAAAAAACTTTGGAATTTAAAAGTTGTTACAAGGATAGTGGTAGGTTCGTTTTGGAGCAGACTCTAGATCAGAAGGTTTCGTTTTCGAAATATAGTCGAGGTTGTACTTACTTTCTTCCCAAGATTATGAAGAACAGGGTTAGGGTCAGACCCACCCCCTCATGGGTAGAAGGCTCTTTAGCCCTACTTGACAACCCTAATGGAGGCTGTGTCTTGATAAAAACCTTGATGGTTGTGACACCTTATAAATCCTATCAGCTAAAAGCTAAAGATACGACAACTCAAGCATGGTAAGCAACAAATCTTTTAAAAAAGCCTGTTTGCCAAACCCGATATTAACTTGGGGATTTTTTTCCTGTATGTAACTGTTCAGATGGATGATTAAATATTAACTGAGCCCACTTAACCTTAGTAGTTTTTACTGAAAAGAGAGTGACTATACTTTTATCGAAATTGCTTTGAATGTTGGAGGCTAAAAGAAATAACGGTTCTAAGTCTATTGCTTTTGAGCATAGGGTTTTTTTAATGAAATAAACCAAGTCTAAATTTATATTATTCAGAGCATTGATTGCTAAAGAACAACATCTTTGTAAAGGTGACATTGATGAAATTACATGTGAGACAAATTAAACAAAGTGGGCATAGAGGAGTAACGCCTCCCAAGAAAAAATTTCTGCCATACTATAAGTAGGATTGTTTTTTGTGTTTGTATGGTATATCAGAATATTATTTGGCATTAAGGAGTGTGTTGCATTAGAAATGATTAATTATATTTTACAACGGAAGCTCAGTCATTTCAGTTGGTAAAATTCCATAGTGTGATGTTGTCCCAAGGATAACAGCACTGGCTACGAAAATGCCACTTAAGGTAAGCCACACTGTATCTTCTATCTCGTGGTCAATGGAAGGCCATTTGCTTCAGCAAGCAACAAAATTGAGGTCAAAAGGTAAGCTTATGGCTATAATACCTTGCTGCTCTTCACCAAGCTATCTTTAAGAAAAAACAAATCGGAAATGTGTCAACATGCAATAAAACATTTAAAGAATAGCATTCAAGAAAGTTCAAGAAGAACCGAAAGTGCATTCTTGAATCAATTAATAGGTGCGTGGAGTGGATACTATTACAGAAAGCAGCATTTTGTAGATACACCACTCAAACGTAATATACCAATGAATGACTACTAAGAAAAATTTAAAGGCAGAATTATGTCTGTAACCGTTATAAATAAAAAAAATTCTCGGCCTTTTGCCTAAGATCAAGTGCAGAGCTCTGGTCTCTCCTTGGTCGGGGCTTCGGCTATAGGGCCCAACCATGCAGGACAGGTGGTCTCGAGATGCTTGAACACTAACTGAAGACCAACGCAAGAGAAAAGGTCTTCCCACGGAGTGTCCTGGAGGGGTGATCTGTATGTCTTGGATTTTATGTTGTCTTGCGCGATTTCTGTCCCACTTTTTTTTATCTGTTGCTTCCTTTCGGGTATTTCATAGATGGGAATCTATGAAAGACAAAAAAGGGCCCACTGTTTACCGGGGGTATCATCAATGAAAGACCTCGTAAATAAAGGAATATTGCTTGTACTCCTGAATGGCTTTTACGCCAACAAGAAAACTTCTGAATCATACCAGTTTACCAATGCTTAATAGAAACAAACTACCATTAAGCAGGTTAGGCAATTCAAATTTCTTTTTATCATCAAGGAGGAAGCAATCAGATGCTCCAATCACACTGTTTTAACAGGAAAACTACTGATACTGAGGAAGAAAATTCCTTTCCAGGCAGAACTAGTGCTGAGGGTTATCCAAGGTATAACATTTTTTCAAAAATAAGGTTAAAAAAGCCTATTTAGAAATTAATTATAAATAGTTTCCTACTTGCCTTTAATTGATAGCAATGAGGTGACAGAGCAAAGTTCTTTTCATTGCCCTTTACTTCAGATATTTTATCAGTGCTCTTAATTTATTAAAAATTCTTTCGTTGCTTTGAAAAACGTTTCGTTGCTTTTTTGCTTTGAAAAACCAAATTAAATCTTAAAAGGCTGTCATATTCAGAGAAATTTTCAATAGTCTTGGTGTCAAGCTGTGCCAAAGTGTTCATAAGGTATTCTTATATCAAAGTATTTTTAAGATCTTCTTTCCGATAGAGAAACCAATTTAAAACCTGAAAGGATTCAATTCTCGTCTTGAAGACCTTTAGCTATTCGCATGTAAAGTGAATTTTTGACCAGGTGACAATGGTTTGTGTAGTGAAAGAGCATACCATTTCGAAGAGAAAAATATTTTTTCGCTCAAGTTTGCAAAAAGGGACCTCTTGGATCATGAACAACGTCTTAGTGTAGATTACAAGACCAACTTAAAATTTCAAGGTGAAACTACTGTCAATTAAAGAACACGTGTTAAAAATTTCGATCAATATCCAACTAGAGTGGAGCTTGCTTTATCTTGTAAAACAGACTGTGGTATTTAGGAAATTTTTTAAATAGTTGGGTGCTTTAAGAAAGGCCATAAAAGCTAATTATTATTATTATTATTGTTTATCATTATTATAAATAATAATAATAATAATAATAATGAAGATTCAAGAGGTTTTTTTTGTTTATCGAAGCTCATTTTTATATGGGGTGGTCACAAAAATATTTTTTCTGGGTGAAGTGAAATGAGACTTAAATAACCTTCTGTTATTATTCCCTATTTCATGGTGTTTTGAACTCCAAGTAAAAATAATGAAAGAATTATGGAAAGTTATTACACTAGGCTTTTTGGAAAAGGAAAAGTGTAAAAATTCTTTACTAACGCATAGGCCTCTCAATGTTAACGTAAATACCATGTATATTTGGAGACGTTTCGTCTTTTTCACACAACGGTATTCTCTAAACAGACATGTTACCATTGCTGAAAAAATTTTAAGTGAAAAATTAGCAGGCAGCATCTCAAAAGCACACACATATAAAAAAAATTGTCAGGCAACTTATATTACAACTTTTCAATTGAGACACTCAATATGTCTGAAAAAACCAACTATTTTAAAAAAAATACAAAAAGGTAAATATTGTCCTCAGTGCTTGATATTCAGAGGATGAATTGCAATATTCAAGAATTGTATGCTGTTCCAATCGTGTAACAGACCTACTATATCCATGGGAAAAAAGATTGGGTCTTTTTTCTTTCTTTTAAAGTGTTCTTAAGATGAAAAGTTGTACAAGTTTACAAAGTGTGAATTTTACCAGTTGCTGTGCTCTGCAGAGATAACATTTGTTATAAAACAAATCATTAAAACGTATTAGGTATATTATTTACCGTATACATTGATTAGAATCTAGCATCTAGCATCTGAACAGATACCAAGAAAACTCCCATTTTTAAATCCTCAAAATGTGACCAGGAACAAAACAGAGTTTATGATACTTGCTCAAAAAAGCTTTATCTGATTCAAGTTTTTAATCACTGAATATTTGTGACAAAACGAAAAGGCAAATCTTGGAAGACCCACAACTCATTTACTTAATAAATCTGAGTTGTCGTTTAGTTCCAGCGGCATCAAAGAAATCAGAGTCACTGCGAAACACACCTTTAACCTAAATTACCAATAACTTACCTTTCATTAATAATCTTACAAAAGCTGAATTTTTAAGGCTGCTAAAGTGCAAGGACTGTTCTAATGTATATTGGTCTGAATTTTATTATTGAATTAAAGAAAGACATTATTTTTCACAAACTGTGATTTGAAATAGTTTAGTGTTAGACTTATATTATTGATAAATATAAGAAAATCCGCTTCGAACTATTGTCTAAAGCCTTCATTGAATTCTGCTCGATCGTCTGTCAAACTGTCACCTGTTCTTTTTCAACCAGATCAATGTGTGAGAACCAGTTCTTTATTTAACCGAGATACTTTTTCCGCACAAACCTGAACAGTAAGTTATCTGTTTAAAAAGGTATAAATAGTAGCTCAACTGGTAGAGCAGCTTGCTACAAAAGAGATTAGATTTGGACTAAAATGGTTAGAATAAAATTTTTGTAGCTTATATTTTCTTCTTTTTTCACGCTGGCAGGCAGCAGAATAAAGGGAATAAAGCAAGATGAAGACAAAGAAAGAAAAATCTGGGCAACATTAGAAGATGAATAAAAAGCAATAAAAGAACAAGGTTGACATACTGAGAACTGCTGAAGAAAGAAACATGATCGTCAGTAAGAAATCGATGGCACTCAATAAATTGTTTCAGCGGCAGATATACCATTTTGTTGAAACTTAAGTATACGAACTTATAATTCGTAAAAATCTGTAAAAGATAGACACTGGTATGAGAGATTCACCCTTTATCTCAGCCTTATATTAAAGGAGATTAGATGAAATCTTAATTTATGTCTTTGGCTAATAAAACCCAGAACCTAGATTCCTTAATACTCTCTTCTTTAATGCATGGTGGTAGATTATCATCATAGGTACAGATAACTGCTAAATTAGATAGGAAATGTGATATTAATAGTTTGTCTATGGATTTTACTTCTCTAATCAGAAAATTTTATCATTTCTGAAACAGAGAAAAAGGTCTTCCGTGGTTTATTAAAGAGAAGACTACAGTGTAGTAAACAGGAATGCTTCAAGAATAATCACAAATGACCTCATATTAATTATAGAGAATTTTATTTAAAGAGGCATGTGGAATTTTAAGGTGACCAAAGATTTCATTCTAGAAAGAAAGAAATAGGCAAGACATACTTCGGACAGTAAAAAAAGGTAATTTAGAACTTTTACATGGACCATTACAGAAACTTTTTCCCCTACAATATAGTAATTGGCCGGCTTTATTAATAGTTTAACTGAAGTCTTAAATGTTCTGGCATCATCCGAGGGCATCAGTTTAATTGTGACTCTCCTAGAGCAGAATTTTCTATAACATGTTGGGGCAAGCTGGTTTTTTACAAGTTCCATATGTCTCTGATTACACAACATGTAAACAGTGCAGCAACATGTATTTAATAGTTGGTAAAGAGTGACATAATAACTTCATGTAATGCTAAACGTAATGAGGGTACAATGTTAACTTGAATATAGGGAAAATAAAAAGGGGTGTGACTGCCCATACTATGTTTCTGCAAGAGAGGTAAACTGCACATTTCAGACAGTGCTTGTCTCCATATGGATCAACAAAGAGTTTTATTGGGACTAAGGTTATGCTAAGACAAGGGTAATAAAGATTTTGGATAATGCTTGAGGAACAGCTACCAGGGTTCACTTATTACAACACCATGTATCTTGCTGATGTTTGTTTGAAGGAACGTAGCAATATTGTCTCTACAATGACAAAAGATCTGCAAATAAAAACTGTCTACTATTACAGATAAATGGATAAAACTCATTTGAAAATGAAAGAAATGAAAGTTAAAAATATATTTAAGACGTATGTATAATTGAAAGGGGTCAAATTGATATCAATTTTAAATATACCTTCGAAATATGTAAAGCATTTGTATTTCATAGATAATGCCCTAGGCTTTCACATAGTATTCCTGTTACAGAGACATGGCAATTATTGCTAATTTTTGCTACTTTAGGAAATGTTGTTAATATTAAATAAAAGTCTTTTCAAATCACACAGCTTTCTTCTTTTGAATTGTTTGTAAAGCACTTTACCGCCAAGAAGAATAGAAAAAAGCCGAAAAACCCCATTTCTTTACCACCATTTTTGTGCATTTATCTGAATGTCTAATAAAGCAATTGCTTTGCCAGCAAAATGACTTCTGAAACCTGCGTTAAAATCGAAAAACGCAATCTTTTGCGTAATGAAGGTGTTGTGAAAGACAATTAGCTACTTAATTTAATTTTCAATGCCAGGATTTTCAACTGCCTTATTAAATTGTAAACTAGTAAAAAAAAATTAATTATTCTGCTCAGCCCGTTAAAAAATTTTCCATAGCAGATCGTAAAAAATTCATTGCCCAAATATAGTACCACGCCCTAACCACATTTATTAATTCAACAATCAATGTGGTGGGTAGGAATGACAGAAAAACAAGGTAGCCTGTAGTGTCTTAGATAAAATAATATGTACTTAATTAATAAAAACTGAATTAAATAAGGGATGATTATTCAGGGTTTTGGTTTGCAGAGAAATTTCAAACATAACCAGAGTATTGCTGCAAAACAAGATATTCCCTTGGGTATTACTGTAAACTATATTCCAATTTAACATTTTGGCTTTGTTGTTGCCTGAAGAAGTTTTGGGATCTTGCAAAAACTATTTCGCCCTAATTATTAAATATTTTAACATTTAGTGTAAAGTTACTGCAAATCGCTGTTGATTTTAGTACCTATCCTTCATAAATGCTTTCCTTTCTGCAGATATTTTTTGCATTTAAAATGTGTGAAGAACTGTTATTGAAGCACTCTAAGTTGTAAAACATTTTATTTTTTCCTTGTCCATCAACAACTTTGTGAAATATATTCACATTTTTTGAATGTTAAACAGAAAAAGTAAATACATTTTGCATGTTGAACTAAATTTGGGCTGCTGATTACGAATATGAACTCAGTTTTTGTCTATCACATCTGGATTTTTAGCTGTGCGATTTTTCAATTTTTTATGAAAATTACTCATAGCTATATCGAAGATTTCATAACAAAAATATGATTTCTTGTACTACATTTTGTATATTAATAATCAAGGAATAATAAATATTACTAAGTCGATGTACAGCAATCTAAACAGAATGACAGAAAAAAATATAAAATATAAAAATACATATGAATATATGCATATATACATATGGAACACAAATCGGTATCAAATAGCAGTTATCTGAACTTTCTTTTCTTGGCTGATCTCTGATGTTCAGCTTCTGGGTTGTCTCTCATCAAGCTCCAACAATAATCCGCCATCATGTGTAAGTGCCACCGGCCTTGATACCGTTCTTCCATTGTCTGAATGTCCTGATGAAAACGCTCCCCTTGTTCCTCACTCACATCCCCAAGATTCTCCGGAAAATTGTCCAGATGGCTGTGTAAATAGTGGATCTTGATACTCATTCTACATCCAAGATATCGCAGGCTCAATAGTAGTTCTTCCACAATCTTCTCATAGGTGTCTGCTTTCTTATTCCCTAGAAAATTCTGCACCACGTTACAAAATGCATTCCCAGCTTTTCCTTCTGTCTCACTCATAGGTGTGATAAAGTTTGGATCTCTCATAAGTGTTCTAATTTGGGATCCATCAAATATACCAGCCTTTTTTCTCTCTCTTTGCTAAGATCAGGAAAAGTTGAACATATATAG
The DNA here is from genome assembly GCA_003991215.1 of Morbakka virulenta. Lineage (NCBI taxonomy): Eukaryota > Metazoa > Cnidaria > Cubozoa > Carybdeida > Carukiidae > Morbakka > Morbakka virulenta. Next base: position 124,194 of record RDPX01000476.1, read on the forward strand.
CTGAAACATTCACCACTGTGATCAAGAACTTTAACGAACTGTTTCATAAATCCAAGTTTTATGTGAAGGGAGGAAAGACAATGCTCTTACCATCTGCTAGAGGATCATTGATGGCATTATCATTCTTCATCCAATGCTCTGCTGTAGCTCAACTGTCCCAGTAACACAGAAAACTGGGGGTATTTTGTGTACCGTTCTTGCTGACCTAAAAGAAAGTTAACTATTTTCAAATCCACACAAATTACCCACCCATGAACATGATATTGCAACCACTCCATAACAATCCTGATGTTGTTATATTCTTCCTTAAAGAATATAACAACATCATACCTATTTCCATTGTGTAACAGAACACATTTCAAACTTCTTTTGGAACTGTCAATAAAAAGCCTCCGATCCCTTGAATCATAAACTGGAAGTCCCATAAAGAGAAGTAATCGTTCTATATCAGTACAATAGACAAGCTGGCCATTTGAATAGAAGTACTTCCGGAGTTCTGTTTCACTGTTGCGATAAAATGAGACACTTGTGCCGCGTTTCAACATTCGATTCTCTTGCAGTCTTGAAACCAACAGTTCAGCAGACTCTTTTGGTAGATAAAGATCTCTAACCAAATTATTCAAAGCCTGCTGAGCAAACAGACTTGGCTTGTCACTATCTTCATCACAGGGCTAAAAAATATCTGTAGTGTCTTCTTCATCACTAGAAGATGGTGAGCAGAGATCTGTGTCATCAATTTTTGGAAGCTCAGTAAATAATTTGGTACAGGTATTTCTTTAGTATGGACAAATGGTCAAATAGCTGAAGTGACACTTGGGCACTGCAAATATTGCTTGTTTTTCTTATTGAACCCTTTTTTCATTGACAAGGCAGAAATAGCAGTCATCTAAATGATTGCTTGGTTCTCTCCAAACCATAGGCACTCCAAACGTGAGCTTTGTATTCTTTCCTTGAGACTATAACCTTAAGGTCTCGACACAGGTTTTGCACACTTTGTGAGGAGCCCAATGCTTGTCTTGGTCTCCAAGTGGTACTTTGAAGTAAGTCTAATACACACTATTAACAAAGTCAGTAATGTTGCGCCTCTGATTCTTTAAAGTAAAGCTCCCACAGATGTAGCAAAATATTTTTTGATCACTTGATCACTGTCTTCTATGAGATGTAGAGGCCATTGTTAGGTCACTAACACATCGTGAAGACAAGAAAAAATTTGTTAGCTGCCTGAGCTGTTCCTTGAGTTTCTACCCAACCTCCCAAACCTTAGGCATTGTTTCACAAAAAATCAGCAGAATAATAACAATAAAAAACTAAATTTAGTGATAAAATCAATAAAAAGCACTACCTGTAAACGATTGTTTTGTTAGTTGAAATCTGTTTGTTTACTTTCGTATCATAAAAAGTGGTTATATTATGCATGTTCTAAGAAAGCAAAAAATTTCTTTCTTTTCGGATATGAAATTGGATATGACAAATGGAAAAAGCAAAAAAGCATTGACGGATTAACACAGCTGAATGGGAATTGCAATTTTATTGGTTTTTAAAGACAGAAAAATTTATAACATGTTGTAACAAATCGGCATGATGCCTGTTGGCATGAGACGCTAAGGTGTAATATTGTTAAAAATAAAAATCATAAAATTTTAGCTTCGTTAGAAAAACAGTTTATGTAAAATTTAAAAAAATTAAGGGGTAATTTCACCTGCCTTGGTCGGAATAATGTTCAAGTAAATCGAAAGCAAACTGTGACGAATTATTTATTTTGGTTATTTTTTGTGCAGCAAATAGATCCATAAAAGATAAGAATCTCAGGTATGGCTGGAATTTGTTACGATCTTTAATTATTATTTTCAGTCTTCTGTCAATAAAAGAACTTATTGTAATTTGAAAAACATTAATATTCCTTTAAAAATTGCATTATAAATAGGTTAATTTATCCGGACCTTACCTACATGCTAATAATTCTGATTTGGATCAGAATCAGAAACGAAAGAATTCGAGGAATTTAACGACTAAAAAGAAAAAGTCTACAAGGTCAAGCGAAGAACCAATATAGGTCTGGATGACCCCAGGCAATATACTAGGTGTCTCAAAAAATTTAATTTGATTCCACTATCTAACAATCATTGCAGTTGGCCTTTATTTAACTATTTGAAATTATAACAGCCTTTGTTTAAATAGGTGAGGATATTATATATAATGTTTGATGTGTTTGTGTTTACTGGTATAGAAATGCACTGAAAAAGAAACGGCATTTTGTGTGTTCAAGTATGCCCGAACACAGTTGAACAAGACTGTAAAGTAGGCATTTGTGAGGGTGTTGTCTGAAACATACAAACGATAACGCAGCTTTGAACACGGCACAAGAAATTCAAAGAGGAAGTCTGTTTGTGCAGGGCAAAAGGGGTCTGGATGATCAAAAACATCGAAAAAGAGGGTCGAGTGAGTTTGTGAAACCGTTTAAGCAATCCATGTACCTTTAATCTTCTTATTTAAATTTAGAGAAATAAATCTTAAGTTGTTGAACATTAAGTGTATTTAGTTTCATTTCTCTTGATTATGTAGTTTATATGATATATAAATTTCAATTATCATCATATTTTTTTGGAACACCATTTACTACCATTTTCGTGTTTTCATTTTTTCAACATATCTTTTGCTGGCGTTCCAATGTGCTTAAATTTTACAAACGTGAGATACAAAGACTGAATGTTTCTTTGTAATTATTTTCTTAGTTGTTTCGTTCTTTAAATAAATAAATAATTAGATAAATATATAAATAAATATATAAAACAAACGTGCTTAGTTGTGAAAAATATTAAGTCAGCTTAGAATTTTGAAATTTTAATTTTGTTGCAATTTTTGGATTTGAAATGAAGTTGTAGGATGTTTAATGTCACAAAGAAAGATTCCGACAAATTTACCTGAACAATGTGCAGATAGGAGTAGTATAAACAGTTTTTGAATATGAAAATAATTATACCCTTTCAAATTCTGAACTTTATCAGTGAATGACACTAACAGCCTGGCGATGCGAGAAGCATCTCTCGAAATGTAACTCAGAAATAGCTTACGACTCATAACCTAAAGCTCTTGCTATGGCTTCCTCTGAGTCCATGAAGTTCAGAATTTTCAAGGTTATTAGACAAATATATGGAGATGATATTCTTCAGTCTTCCCGACATCTAGACAGAACAAAGATCAAGATTGGTGAATTTAATAATTACTTGAGGTTCTGCTTGAGATGCCTACACAACCAGATCAAGGTCCAGACGTGAACGGACAAGTAGCCAACTTCTTCTAGAAAGAATTCATTTAAATCATAGAAAACTTTTGCTACGTGATGGAGACATTCATGAAGCGCAATTTTTCCTTTCGTATAGACTAAGCACCAAACCCTATCGGGCTGACTATGGGAGAAGTATCTCTTAAAACGTAGTTCAGAAAAAGCTTGCAACCCATGACATGACATGCATCTATACTTGTACCCTGTTACAATTAGAATGAAGAGAGTCTCGAAAAATTGCTTTGAGCAAGACATACAGGTACAATATTGAAGTCACTTCTGATTTTACCATGGGAGACCTTCAAAAGTACCATTTTCCAGTTTGCAAAGTCGATTTTTTATGAAGGGAACTACGAGGGGACAAAAATGAAACAAAACCTTGAAAATCCATTTTTGGTGTAATAGGAATTGTTGTCCCATTTTTAAAACCTTTAGGAACCCTGCTGTGAGTGACGTGTACATAATCATCATTATCCTAAACATTATCAACGATATCATCAATAAATTCCGATGTAGTTTGTACATTTCAAATCCTTCCTGATATCTTTATAAGAGTTTCTCATTTCATTTACACAAGATCAGTAAAATAAGTTCTTCTATTTAGCTGTCTTCTTAAAACAAATGCTTATAATCCAAACACTTTTTGTTTTCACAACACCAAGTTATGATTAATTTCATGATGCATTTTCCACAAAGGTATCTCATACTGTAATAATAATTAACAGAAAGGAGAAAAACTAGCTAAGGATAAGAAGTAGACAAAAAAAAAGAGATCATGAAGTACTCTAAAAGAAAGAATGATATTAGAAAATAATTGAATATTCTGAACTTTGTGGACTCAGAGGAAGCCATAGATGTAAAAGATTTATATTATGAGTCGGAAACTATTTCTGAGCTACATTTGGAGAGATACTTCTCGCATCGCCAGGCTGTGAGTATCATTCAGTGGTAAAGTTCAGAAATTGCAAGGGTATAATTATTTTCTATTCAAAAACTGTTTATACTACTCCTATCTGCACATTGTTCAGGTAAATTTGTCAGAATCTCTCTTTGTGACGGTGGGAGAAGTATCCCTCGAATCGTAGGTCAGAAAAAGCTTATGTTATGGTGAATTTAATGATGCATTTCCCAGAAAGGTATCTGCTATTGTAATAAAAATTAAAAGGAAAGAGGGAAAAAAGCTAAGCATCAAAAGTAGAAAAATGAAAATAAGAGATAATAAAGTACACTAAAAGGAAAGAATGTGATTAAAATTTTTTTAAGTGCTTTAAATATTGGAAAACTTTTGAATATCTGGTGGTATAAACTTGAAAGGGTTAACCTTACCCAAAGAAAAATCTGGTGAAAGGAATAGAAAGCCCTACCACTTCTTTAAGTTAAGGTACAAACCTAGAATAAAAGAAAAAAATGGGTTTAAAAATAGATCTGACTTGTATCTTTAGAAATAGAAAGATGTTATCTTGCAATGGCAATCTTATTTTCATATGAAAATTTAAACTTTTGTTGATAAATGGGGTGGATTAGCGTTTTTTGCTTTCATTTAAAAGAAATAAGATATCTATTGCTAGAAATGACTGCAAGTCCTGCGGTGTTGCCTGGATTTTATTGATAAATAATTCTTAGCATATTCAAACAAAAAACAAATCAAATTGAATAATGAATATTATATTAGTGTGGTGATTCACGTTGTAAACAGATAAGGAGTGTCACTGCACTTAATATATTGTAATAAATAGGCGTGTATTTCTGAAAATTAATCTAATTAGATGAAACTATTTATATTGCTGCCTTCCTTGTTTGTTGTTAACACAGTGGATCCTTTAGTCAAAGACTAGATCAAGAAGTTGAATTTTGCTCGCCACGAAATAGCTTGCAAAGGAATCATTAGAAAAATTTGTATTGACTTTCACAGAAGAAGAAGCAGTTTTAGCAAATTTTCAAGAGACTTGGACATTAGAACAGTGCTAAAGGTGAGTCTGCATCTTAGAATATATATATATCTTTAAAAATATTTATATATATAACGAGAAAAGGTAAAGGCAGATTATCAGAAGCTACTTTTTTCGTAAATCAGTATCACAACTGTACAAAAAGAGACAATGGAAGATTTGGGTTTTTTTAGTGGTAATATGATATTTTAAGTAAATTTTATCCTTTTCTCAACAAACACCATTTTTGATTTTTATTTCAGTAATTTTGCAGTAGTAGCAGCGTATAAGGCTATCATGTTCAAATAAGTAAATCATTTTCAGCCACAACGTAGGGTACAAAATGTCGCTTATACGGTATGTTTAAATATAGTTAGCTCTATTTTAATTACTAAAGGACACATTAAACCAGCACAAGCGGATGTTCAAGTTTGACATAAAAACTCAGTCAAGCCATCTGACTACATTCCTGTTCAAAAATAAGCTCACAGCAATATACTCTTAAAATATTGAAATTGTAGACCTTATGTTGAAGTTCTAGTAGACGTTTTATGTAGGTGACGTTTAAAGCTGTAATTATGTAGGCAAATATAAAGAATTCATAATTTACTACAGGATTTGATTTTGTAAAAGAGTATTGGCCATTTTTTCAGGTTAATTTTGCAGTAAAATCTTTTGTGCATCAATTTCTTTTCTCCTTTTGAAAAGCAAACTCAAAGAGTTTTTTGATTTTGGTTTATTATATAATAATTTTATGATATATATTACGTTTTATAAGATTCTAAAGCTCTTTTGCAATGTTTGACTAAATATTATTTTTTCATGGGGTTTTCGGATGCATGAATTATTATAGTTCCCCTTGAAAGAAGCAAGAATTTACCTAAGTATGTTACGCGACAATCTTTGAGTTTTCCTGTTATATTTTTCATCACACATTTTGTATCATTTCTACAGACTTCAAAAACCCTTTTTCGTATTATTTTTTTAGCTGTAGAAAGTCTGTTAAAAATTAAACTGCACTAAAAGAAGTTAAATCTAAAACTTAAACTACACGCTGTACAGTTTTATAATCTAAAAATACTGTATAGCAGGGTTCAAGATTTCTGTGTTATGATAATTTTCAAAAAAAATAAGTATTTTCCTTTCATTCGAGATAATGTGAATTCGTCTGTAATTGTTGATTGACTGATTTTGAGTAAGTATCAGTGCGTTACTTGATTGATAACAAATTTAGGTGTTAACTGGAACAAAAATTCAATTGCCTTTGGAACTTTTTGTTTTAAACGAGCTAGTTTTCTTAATAACAGGCTTTTAAGTAGTTCTAGCTGATATGTGTTTTCCAGCAAGCATATTCAAGACAACAATGATAAGAAGTAAAATTTGTAGATAATATGGGACCTTTTCAGGTAATCATTTCTTACAAAAAGTTTCACTTACCAACTTAGAGTCTTTTTTATCAAAAGAAGGGAAATAAGATGATGATTTTTTAAAGCAAAAGGAAAATGACTTTTTAAGAGCCTAAATGGAAGCAAACATGTATACCACAGAAACACTCTGGTGTCTCATTTATCACTGGGATAATCTTTTCCTGCTGTGTTCAAAAGCACTAGATTTCTTTGGAAATAAAGACCTTTTGAGTACAGATAAACACAATTTATTTGCTTGGATGTATTATTTTATAATAATTTTAAAAGTACTTATAAAGTGGTTTTTCATTTTAGGTCGATTTAAAAAAAAATACTAAGTAGTTACTTCTACCTTATATCTCCTCTTTTAAACAGATTACAAAGCATTAAAGCCAAAAGAAGCTATTTCAAGATTATATAGTTTTTGTTAAAAAAGAATTTTGCCTTGCTGATAAGCATTTTCTTGACCTTTGAAATATGATTCTTGGACTTCACTTTGTCGGTAGACTTAAATCCTGTTCTTATACATCCCATGTACTGAATATTAATTTTCCTATTGTGATTATTGTACCAACCTTATCAATAATTTTTTGTGACAAGAATAATTTTTCTCTATGCTTCGCTTTTTTCATTTATCTTCTATTTGATAATGAAGAAAATCAGAGTAGCAATTAACATTCTCTTATCTTTCAAAGCTAGTATTTTTTCATTTTGCATGGAAGGAACATTGTGTTAGATGTAATTTGATTCAAAACAGCTTCAACAATGTAGCATGTTCTTTATTGGCAATATATTTCGAATATTTTTTTATTCCTCATCAGATCTAAAATAAAACAGTATAATCAGTTAAAACGAAGATAACGGAGGACTTTTAACTAGCGCTTAAACGAATTAACACTCCAACAAAAATAGTTAGTACATTGAGAAAGATCAAAACATCTTTACAAACTCTCAAATCTACTGTGGAAAAAGCTCTAAAAATGGTCTCGTTTATCAAATTAAATGTTCGCGATGCACATCGTCTTATGTCGGTCAGACGACTAGACATCCAATGACCCGTATCAAAGAGCATAGAAGTATAACGACACCAGTGGGAAGTCACTTTGATGCATGAAATTGTCATTTATATATGGACGATGTAAAAATACTCACAGTGTCATCAAAATCTGTTTACCATTTAATGACACTAAAAGCCTTATTGACTCTCACAAATCAAATCCTAATACAAAAGACGAATATAAAAGTCGCCCACTTACCATTAAAATATAATTACCGTTTCTACTACCATTTATAAAGTGTGTATTTGTGAGTTGGTGGACAACGTTTTATATTTTTGTAATGGATTTTTCAACTTGTTTAACTTTTTTACCATATTACCCTTTAACTGATAATATATCTTACAAATTCAAACAAAATAGATCAATTAATCCATGGCAATAAGCTATTACTGCAACTTTTTGCAATTCTTTAAAAAACAGATGCTTTTAATCAAACATTCTTTCTATTGCTTTACTTTTGCAGTGTTACCATCTTAAAAGAAAAAATTGTTCTTAGCATTTCTGCTTGCAGACTTTTTTACTTCTATTTTGCCTGACATTTTTTTCTTCAATATTCGCTTTACCTTCAATTAAAGACATATAAAATATTTATAGTGGTTCAATTTTCACTTTTAACCTACAATTACTTACAATTAGTTTTTGATTTTTGCCAGACCTTTCTTGGGATTCTTGTATTTAATCTATCGATAAGTCTACTTCTTTCTAAAACGGTTGGTTCATTGTATCGTTCAAGAGAGTGCATCTGACCAGGTACTTCGTCATCTCATCTTGATGTATTAGCAATATTTGTTTCCAACATCACCTGCTAACTATATATGCCAGAACATGAAACACAGCTTCTTGGTCCTATGGCTAAAATAGCTCATAGTTCTAGTCAGGCTGCCTCAGAATTTGTTAACCATAGGTTGTCTCTAGTTTTTCTCAGACGTAAGCTTAACCTAAAATGGCAATGGTTGTTAAGTTTATGACTTTCACAAAGAAAAAAAAGTCTTTTAATTGCTTACTTTGTTTTATTTAATTTCAAGTGAAAAATGGCAGGTAAGAGCCAGCGTTCAAGAAAACCATAATATTTTCAATGGAAACAAAAAAGAAAAGTTACTATGTTTTGTTTCCTAAAACTTGCATTTTTAGTGGTATAGATTAAAAAAGCTTTCTTTCTACGGAACTTAAACTACTTTTCCAGGAAACAAATGATGAGAGAGAAAAACAATGAACACCAGCCCCTTTCTGTCATCATCTTGTCTGCACTTTCCACAGTTCTTAATTGACAATATGGAAAAACTAGCAAGGCTCAGAATTTTTTTTTCTTTGTTTTAATGTAAAAGAAAATCTATTTGCCTTTCAAAAGAACGTCTTTACCAGTAAGAACAATAAATTGTTTCTCTTCTGGAAGGGAGCTTTATTTCATTAATTCCAACAGGTATTCTTCAAAGTAATGTCAAAATTATGTTATTTTTATGTCATAGAATGCTAGTTAACAAATTGGCTATACTTTAAAAAATGCAAAGAAATATGATGATGGCAAAAGTATCTTCTGACATGTGGCTTAGAAAAAGTCCCTAAAATCAAGGAAATATTTAATTTTTTTTTATTGGTATTACTTGCAGGGGGTTGTTGTCTTTAGACAGTAAAATACGTTGACGTAACTTTGCTTGCAGTTATTGCCCTAGTTCATTCTGTTTTGAACTTCAGATATTTTTCAAAAGAGGGTTAAAATACATACACTACTATTTGTTTTACAAGGTACTAATTAACTTTCATTATTTGTTTTTTTTAGATATTCATGATGAGCTGCAAGAAAATATCTTCGTTGGTACTGATTTCTTACTTTTATGGAATTGCCTCTTCTTTGCCTACCAATCAACTTTCACTGTCTTCGCCACTTCGCATTGGAAATCCAATTGAGGCAAGTGGATTTGAGATTACAGGACCTTCTATATATGTGATGCAAAAATCAGATGTTAAAAGCGAATCTTGCGAGGGGTCTACATTCAACCTTACTGTACGTGTTGAAGGATGCAAACCAGCCCTTGTTGAGAATACCTATTGCACTGGCCGATGCAATTCATTCTTTATACCCTACTCTCACACAAATAATTTTCAATCATGCAATTCTTGTATTCCTTCAGCCTATGAAACTGTAGCTGTAGTCTTAAATTGTCCAGCAAGAAAAGGAGGATCCATTACTAGGAAAGTATTAAAAGTTTATAAGTGCAAATGCAAATCTATAAGTTGCTCCAATGGAAAAAAATGAGATTTTCCTTACAATTTCGTATCCTGCCTCGTTAATATTCAACAAAAGAAACATTTCTTGCTACCACAGAACTAAACAGAAGGTTTTTCTTTGCTAGAGAGCCATCAAAATTACAACACACTTTTTAATATTGCTTTATTAAAACTTTGTTCTTATGTCAAGACAGTAATTCACTGACATTGTTGTTGAGAAAATGTATACAAACATAACTTTGATCACTGTCCCCTCTTTATTTTAATTAACAATACTCTCTTCCCCGCCCAAGAAAAGAAGATATTCTTATAATTAAAAGATTTTAATATATAAATGACTAGACGCTTTACTAAGGTTGAAGCTGGTTGTTTCCGTTTTAAGCATCAACTGGAAGTAATTGTAGAAAGAGGTTACTTTCAGTGCCGTCCAGTTATGTTATTTTTGGTAAATTTTAAAGTAATGTACCTGTACCTTGGCTCCTAGAATATTTTAACTAACTTTTAGATTGCGAGTGGCAAGATAATTGGTAACTTAATGTACCGAGTTCAGGATGAATGACGTTTACAAAAAGAATAAAAAACATTTTTCTTTACATACTTGTCACACTTAAGCACAGCTTTGGATAACCTGAAAATCACGTAAATTTTAATAGGAAGTGTTTTTATTTAACAAACGACAACACATCTATAAATATTTAAATGCGCACAATGTACAACTGATTGATTCTAAAATAGCTAATCCAGACATGATGCAAATTATATTGTACCGTATATACTCTCATGTGTTTGTTTAGTTTTTAGTTAGCATCTTTTTATGATCATTCAGATTCTGGATTTTACACTGATCCTTGTTTAACTCTGTAAGACATCTTTTGTGACCTGAGGGAAATAGATACTGTCTATGTCACGCAATTTTTAAAAAATATCTGTAAATCGCACTAAATTGGTCGTATTTACTAATAACTAGATATACGCATGCAACATGCCTCATAATTTTGTTAGATTTACACTAAAAATGCCACATTTCATTATTTTTATCAGTAGAATAAAAAAATATGAATTAGAAATGTAGTAATATAAAAGTTCTAGCTACAATTTTTTATTACCAAACAACAGATCCCTCTTTTTCGTCTAAGTTGTATTATAGTAATAATTTAATCAAATCTTGAGGGAAAAAATGACAGGTCGTGTCATATACATATACGCATACATACAATCTATGTATGTCATGTCCTCTACTTTTATCTGATTATGATCTCAAGAAAGGCAGTAATCCTTGCAATCGTTTATTGAGTTTGGAATCCTATAGTTTGTGAAGGAATTGACCATAGTATTTATTTAGACTTTGTTGCATTCTATTTATATCCATTAGAATCTCTAAAACGAATTTCTGTTCATGGTGTATCTTTTAAGTTCAGTTGCCATCAAAAGTTGTAGAGGCTGAAAACGAGTTTAAATCGTTACCACCAAACATACCCAATAGAAGTGTGGTTTTAATGTAATTTATTAAACCGGATGTTTCCTCTATGTTTTTAATGATATGTATCATACTGAGTCTTAAATTCAGGCACTATTTTTAAATTATAAACCAGAATTTTTTTTTCAGTGGTAAAAGTCACTTGGAATTCAATACTGTCATTTTGAAATTTTACAAATTGTTACTTTGTGAGAAAATAAGTATTTACGGTACTCTTGCATTGTAATTGTAGCTAATGACAAAAAAAAGATACTGTTACGTTTTCAATAAATCTATTTTTATGCTTACGTCTCATTAATTCAATTGTTAAAATCTAGAACTATCCCTTATGTAGGGTAAATACCTTGACCAAAATATTACAGCAGGTCTTTTCCACATATTTTCCTATAATTTTACTTCTGGTGAAGTTTGTTGGAAGCAAAATTAGCAAAACTAAATTATTTTTTCATAGATTCGATAAATTTATTTTTTTACTTTGAATACTAGGTTAATAAGGTGTGAGGACGATGAGCGCTATAAATGAAGAGAAAAGTACTGCAGTCTGTGAAACAGTTAAAGAGTTCAACTTAAAAAAATTGCGTCTGTTGCAATGCCATCTTGGATTCACCAAAAGGGTAATACCACATTTTTAAGCCTTTCTCTTTGCACTTCTCGATCTCCCTCCCGCCTCCTTGAAGCTTTCCACCCAAGGTACATTCAGTTCATTTCATGCCTTGCCTTTTCGTTTCATAGAACCACATCTGCTCTCTTTGTACTAGCAGTTAAGGGAAACAGAAGAAAATTGTCTACATCTGTTACCATTCCCCATTTCCCCATTTTCTTCGACATTTCAGTGAGGGTCAACACTCTTTATTCCTTAACCCAAGATAGTGAAATGCTATCTTTTCCGTTTTCTTGAGTTTTGCGTTCTTTCATTGTTTAATCTATAGTTTCCAAGGCTACTTGTATTAGTACTTCAAGAACCTTGTCGTGTCTCGATGAATACCACCATTCTTTCAGTGTAATGTTGCAGTTTCATGATATATGCCTTGCCATAGCCCTCTTTCCACATTTGCAGGGAAAAGCTTTTGCCAATTTCCATGGGTCTAGCTTTGTTTGCGATGATGGCATATAATAAAGAGAGTTGATAGAAAATTCAGGTCTGGCCGCTTCCTGTACTCCGAGCTCTTTTCACCCAATTTCTCTTGCTATTAGACACACTTCCCAACGCACATTTTACTAGATGAAGATACCGAGCATTTGCGTCATCTTTATTGACGTCATTAACCATGGCATTTCTCTTTTCAATTATGTTTCACAATATAGATGGTTTGCAATCAAAATCCCCCAACCATTTCCGGCCCACTTGACCTGTTCTGTGATGTCTTCTTGTTAAAGATAAGATATTGCTTTACTCCTTGCCACATTCTGCTGGTTTACACCACTGATGGATCATTCTTCCACGAATCATCGTTTGAGTAGGGAGGGATTATCACTGTTTGTATCTTAATAGCCTTATAGTTCTCCAGAATGGGTGGAAAAGGAAGATTCATTTGGCCCATTTTTTATACAGTGAGATTGCATTCAGGTGTTTTGAAGAACCAAGCCATTTAAAAATGTAGACACTACATTTCTTTTTTATCCTTTAAACTCGGGGTCTTTCACCTCTGGAGTGGCCAAATTAATTTGGATAACCGACCAAACTACAGTTTCTAACATTTCCTGACTCCTTTGAGACTTTTTTCCCACCGTCTCATGGAGTTTAATTTCTTTCCTTTATTACACTCCTTATATAATCTTTCAGATGTCCAGAGGGCAGGGCTACTTGGTATCTCTGCATTCTGAACTGACGTATTAATGTAGGTACTTCCTGAACAATATCATTCAACTATTCTGCTAACATTTTATTGTGGTCCAAAAGCAAAATTGGATTTAGTTTTCTTATCCTGGAATCAAGGTCCAGTCGAGTACCAGTGAAAGCACTATCAAAGATTTATAACAGCTGTCTCATTGTTTTTTGACTGTTTTTCCCCCTTAGTATGAGTCCAACTGTGGTCTCCATACTGGCGATTAGGGCGATACGGCTTTTGGTTTAATGACCTGCGTTGCTGCGATTTGTTCTTCCTGCCCTTTATACCCTGATGTATTTTCTACCCAAGCCTATTTATGCATTTTGTACAGCACCTTAATATAAAAATAAATTAGCAGACTTGTTTTTATCATGATATTTAAATTTGGTATCATAAAATGACATTGCGAGGTTTAAAAAAGCTCTTGCTACCAAAAGTTTTCAAATGATCTTTCTATGAGTTATTTTATTCAGTCTATTAATAAGTCTGCTTTTAAAACGGTTGGATCTTTGTATCGAGCAAAATAGTACCTTATTTACGAGACAATTTTGCATTTCTATAAATCTACCTTCTGGTTTTGCGTTCAGTACTGTTGTTATACCTGGACAGGCACTGTTTCATCTCATCTTAATGTTCTTGATCAAGTTCAAAAACGTATTTGTTACTATGTAAGTTCAAACCTTGCTGTTACTCTTCAACCTTTTTCCCATCGACGAAATGTTGCCTGTCTCAGTCCTTTCTACAGGTATCATAGGAATTGTTGTACTGATCTTTTTTGGCTAATACCAGCTCAGTTTGCTCCATCTCATTTGACTCGCTTTTTCGATGTCTTCATCTTTACGCAGTTGTTACTCGTTGCTGCAATAAATCTTTCTAGAACTGTATTTTTTTTCCTCGGGCGGTTAGATTCTGAGACTTTTTGGCTTCTGAGTGCCTTTTTTTTATCATATTACTTGAGGTGTTTAAATCTAAGATCACCCCTTATCTTTTGTCCCAACCTTTTCTTTCTTTTCTTAACAGCTCCATATACTCGGTGACGTAATACATTGTATGGTTCTTAATCATAATAAAAAAACATAAGTCAAAAAAGACTAAAAAAAGTAAACATAACTTGATTGTCAATCTGAACAGTAGTACCTTTCTCTTTGCTTAAAAAGTTAAACGAAGACATTGATTTTGTCTGTTGCACTTGACTGTAGAAGTAGCTTAAATGGGCCATTCAGTGTCATTTGAATAGCATAACCTTTCTCCTCTACCCTGTCACAGGTGACATTATCTTTTCCTGCAACTGATACTAGCCCAGTCAACAACGAATGTAAATTTTTATTTTCAGTTAAAAAGGCCTTTTTCTGCTAGCCAAGCATGAAACTACTGGTAGCTTTTAAACTAGTGTTTTCTTCCTGAAATCTCCAAGTTCAGTATGCAGCATGCTTGACTGAATCTGAGCTACGATTAGCTTTATCATAGCACTATACACACTCATAAAACTGCTTAAACTTCATACCCAAAAGTGGAGAACATTCTCTGTTATGCCTCTTTCTTGAGTTAAACCATCCCAAAATTTAATACAGCGCACCAAAGAATGCTTTATAGCCAGGTCTGTCTTTTACTAGTCCAATCCTTACATGCAGTGTTTCAACATTATGTGCGATATCTGGTATATAGAAATACTATTAGTTTGGATACATGAAATAAGATTTTTTGTAAGTAAACAAAGTTTAAAAATCTTACTGTAGGTACTGAAAATTAGTCAAAAAGGTAATCTCAAATCAATAACAGCTCTTCTGTAGCTATCACCAGTTTTTTTGTTATCAAAACTAATCTATTTTTCAAAAGGATTGTGTTCTTAAGCTTTTGACAGAGGATATGACTGGACTACAATCATATGAAAGAAATTTCAATTAGCGTCCTTTAACTTTCATGTTTGTCACTATTACCACCTCACTATAGTTTTTATTTCTTAGTATTACATTACAATTTGGGGACTACTCCTGTCACCTTTACTGCTCCATACGGTACTGTATGTACCTCATGGACGTACTGTAAATTTGGTTGAAAATAAATCTAAAGGAAAGAATGTTGAAAATTATCATGGCGACTACCACTTGTAAACACTTCAAATTTAACATCTGTCAGGAAAAATTAAGATCTCAAAGATTTCTTAATAGAATACCACAAATCTCTATTTTTGGACTAGCACTCTTAACCAAATATTCTACATCC